>BMAW01067047.1:958362-1092201 GCA_019974015.1 Nephila pilipes | reverse complement strand
TATACCATGAAGTTACGAATAATTTATTAATGCAACAGGCTGAAATATACATGATAATTTAAAATTGGAGAGCAAAAGATTAGACAACGAAATTTTTTTCAATTAATCACAATTCATTAAAACGTCGTGAATCATGAAATTAAAAAAAACAAGCTAATAGTAAAGACATGAAAAATATTAAAAATCATTTTTTAAAAAAGTTTTCTTAAAACTAGAGATTTATTAAATGTAAATCATGGAAAAATAAAGTATTCTTAACTAATATATATTTATCAATATTTTTGAAGGATTCTAGAAGTTACGTATATAAATATGGTGTCAAATGGTATTTTTTAATTCTTATTGTGAGGACCCCATTTTGTCTCGTAGTCTCGGAACATTTCAGTTTTAATACGATAACTTATTAGGAATGTATACAAAAAAAAAAAAAAAACCAACATTTCAATACGGCAAAAGAGAGTAAAGAAAGAACTAAAATGTTTCAAAAAAATTCTTCTTCTTGCCGGTAAGAAATCAAATGAAAACGTACTAAAAATGGTATTTATCATGATCATAATATATATGTTTATAAAGTTAAGATTTTTCAATCCAGCGAAAAGTTGTTCACTAAAAACTTAAGATCGTAAGTCATACAGTTAGACAATTGTAGTGCACAAAACACTTAAATTTTTTGTCAAAAAATTTTAGCTAAATTTAAAAAAAAAAAAAAAAAAAAAATGAGAGAGAGAGACCTTCATTTTTATTTATATATGATGATGATAATTTGTCATTTTCAGTACTATTTCATTTAAGTTCTTACTGACCGAAGAAATTTTTTTTTACTCTTTTGCTGTATAGAATTGCTTTTTTTTATTATAAATTTATATGTATTATCTTTTTCTCTTTTTTGCTTTTTTTACAATCAATTTTTTTTTCCTTTTTAGTATTTTGCAGTTTTATAATTGAATATTTTATTGTCATCCAAACTGAGTTTGTGCACAAAATTTCAAGGTTCTAGCTTATTACAAGGAGGATGTAAAATTGGTGAAAAGATTTGTGCTTACTGATACATAGTGCAAGATAACAAGAAGTGTTGGGGGGGGGGGGGACAACAATTACTCGTATTTTCACCAACATTTTATATTATTTTTGTTTCTTTATTTTTACCTTCGAATCCATTGTAAAATATTTGCAATACATGAAATTTCCAAAAAGACCAAAGAGGCTTTGTATTAATCTTCCTTTTTTTTTAAGGTTCCAAAATTTTTATTTTTTAAACATGAATATATAACTAAAAAATTTCGCTATATCAGAACTGGATTTCTACCACTAAATAAAGACGTAAAACAAACAAAAATGAATAACATAAAATAAAAAAAAATAATTTAACATAATTTTCAAAATCAATATCTGAATAATTTAAAAATACCAATGATTAGATGGTAAGATTTGCTTTTTATTTATGCACAAAATTTATTTACCCAAAAGTGGAAAAAATATTTTTGCAAAAAACATTGATTAATATCCCTTTTATATACATTCATACTATTCACATAAAAAAAAAGCAGAACAGAAGAAACCATTTTTGGAGAGCGTGAAGCAAATATCATTTATTAATACGGATATAGAGATTTTATTTTATAACTAAATACAAAACATTTTTTTTAAGAAAATAATATTCAATAGCTTTGAAAAATATTCAAAATAGTGGAGTAAAATTAAGTAAATCGTACGAACTTCATAAGCTAGAAATTTTCTAGAATTGAATACCAGAATGTTAACATCATGGTTCAAAGATTTGGGGGGGGGGGCGGATTCTTCATCGACGGATAAAATTGTTTCAAACGTACTTATAAGTAATTAAGATGATAAGCTAGAAATGGAAAAATCGCATATAACTCAAACATGCCACTAAAATATGCACTTATAACTATAATTTCTACACAAAATAGTTATTTCCCTCTCATACTTTCAAACTACGCTGCGTTCCCAGAAGAGAAGATTAAAAATATCGAGGAAACATTACCGATGAATTTTATAAGCAGAGAAAGTGAAGAGAAGTAAACAAGCCTGAGGATACGCGGGAAGGAAATACTGAAACGACAATGAAGTAGAAACTGGGGGGAGGGGAGAGGAGAGAGAGAGAGAAGTTAAGCGAACGTTGAATTTCAAGACGAGTTATCGCAAGAAAAGGTGTTCCAACCATTCGACACGTAGCAATTAGGGCATCGCCTTTTCCAAGTTTCTAAAAAGCTGAAATTAGAAAGAAAAAATAATAAATAAACCTTTCCGCTCCACATACGGACATGATGTTGTTTGCGTATATGTTTTATGTATCGAAGTAATTGGAGCGTATTCAGAAACCTTTAAGTAAAAATATATGTGTTTTTCTGTGATCGTTCATCGGGTGACATCTGATTTCAGAAATTAAAATCTTATCTTGCATTCATTTCTCAAGTGAAAAAAAATCAAATGAGAAATTATGTTTTTGTTTGGGCTTTAAAGTCACGAGGAATGTTAAAAATGAAAATGAATTAATAAGGAAACCAGAATCGAAACAAAATAATAATGTGAATCACTCACACATATAGCGCGCCTCATAAATACATAGAATGGAGTTTTTTCTTAAGTAACGATTAAATAAAGGTGCTAGAAAAATAGTAATAATAAATGAACAAATAGTAAACAATAAATGAATTAATAAATGAGAATAAATTTTTAAAAAAAATACATGCTGTCCCGAAAGTATACTGAAAACTATCAAAAATTACAAGCGGAAAAAAAATATTATCGGTATTACAAGCTCAGAATCAGAAAATTTGCATATTCCAAGCACTTTTCCTTTGACGTTAATTGTTATAGGATACAGAAGAAGAATTAGTTTTTCGCACTGAAGTTTACTGCAATATGTCTCGCAATGACGAGTTCTCACAAGCGGATAAAAGGCAAAAATTTTCTATTTAAAGCGTCAAGGAATGAAAATTTTCGAAATTTCTAAACACATGCGCAACAGATCTGGTGTACATAACATCTTGTTGCAACTAGAACATCCGTACTAAGGAAGCGTATAGGGAGATCGAAGAGGACAACTCGATGGCAAGATAGACAGCTTTTTCGAACTGCTTCCTGTTAAAAAATGTCTGCCGTCAAATTACCAATAACGCAGCCATCCCAGTATCCAGATCTAACTTCATCATCGTTTACAAAGAAGCAAATTTCATGTTCATTGTAGTTCGTGCAAACATCGATGCTCAAAGCACATCTTAGAGAGGCATGACTACTTTAGGCTAAACAACACATGCATTGAAAAGATCAATGACTCACTGTTCTCCTCAACAATGAAAAGCAATTCAATATGGATGATCCAGATAGTTTAGCTTGTTATTGGTATGAACTCTGGCGCCAAACTCACTCATTCAGCAGGCAACAAGGAGATGCTACTGCCATGGAGTGGGGCGCATTCTGTTTTAAAGGCACAACTCATAAATGTTTCATACCAGGTTGTCAGTGTTTAGAAGATTATCAGGGTGTACTACAGATTCTTTTGCTTCCATTTGCAAAAGCTTTGAGAGGTGAAAACTGGATATTCTAGCAAGATAACACTTCAGTTCATATCTCTATATTTAACTAAAACTTGGTTTATACAGAATCGAATCATCAATATGGTTGAATAGTTATAAAATTACATCTTAATTCAGTAAAAAATGTTTTTAAGGGGAGCACGAGATGTTTATGCCCATGCGCACAAATTTTCAATCCTGTCGGAATTCAAGTAACAAATAGACCTGAGTTGATTCCATTTAAAACATAAATTGCTGCTAACCTAAATTCAAAGCAAGCCTGATTAGGTATTCAAATTAATAAGAAACAACGATTTCAAAAGTTTACTATATTAGAGAAAAATATTAGTTCATATATTTTTGGGGTAGTGTTATTTTTTTTAAATTTCCCCACCAAAAATTGTGAACTTCATATGATATATCAGTACTGTAATGAATTGCCATTACGATTTTCTACGTTGATTCTTTTTCTTCTATTCATTTATTTTTAATTAATTTACTTTTTCAAAAAAAATCACCCGTCCATTAATTTATGATACACATCATATATGTATAATGTACAAAAATAAATACTCAATGGCTAAAATTAAAGACTTGAAACGCTTAATACTTTACCTAGATGCGTTAAGACATCATGTAATGTTAAAGAATAGGCCCCAAACTCTGAACCTTTTTTGGTAGAAGTACGCCTTGGAATATCGATATCATTTTTGGTTTTTCAACAACAAATGGAATGCAACATATTTGCACTTTTAAAAAATTGCTCAAGTTCAAATTGATCATTTTTATTTTCTCATTTACAATATATTTGTTTTCCATAATTTATCTTTCATACATTGAAGTACAAAGCAATAGTTCCATTTTTCAGTAACGAGAAACCTTGTGCATTTATTGAAAGCTCAAATATTTTAAGAATACAGAAACATAAGCAGTTATGTTCTATATAACGACATTAAGTAATGTTAATATTGGATTGGTTGGTTGGTTTTATTAACGTCACGCTAGAAGGAATACGAGGGTTACTGGCGAAGGTCCTCGTAATTTTGAACCTCGGTCAAGTGACGAGAACGACACCTGAGCTGGTAACCCCCTCTTTTAACTTCCACATCAAGCAAACGGGAGGACAGATTTAACGTGTATCAACCCCGGTTACACGGCGGGTCTTTTGTGGCATTAAGGTTCGAACCCACGACTCGACGAAAATCGCCGGCCGCGAGTCCGCGACCTTGACCACTAGGTTACAGAGGCCCATTAATACTGAAACGCTTTTGTACCCAAATAAATGCTCCTATTTGTTCCATGGAATTATTCAAAATCATATTTAAATAATACATTCCTTGACAACTGCAAGGATGCAGACCTTTCGATAAGATTCATTATAGACATTGATCGCAAAAAATGAGATTTAGTGCATACATAGAAAAATAAACACGTTTTCTTCATTATGTCGAATGGCACACATTTCGCTACATGGAAAAACAAGATTTGAAAAAGATTTTAAAATTAGAAATTTTAAAAATGGTTGCAAAATAAGGACAAATACGACTGTAACCTTCGTAACCAGTACGGTCGTAACCATCTTGGATACAGATGAATATTTGTCATCTGTCGTGCATGTCCTGTTATGGAGAGCAAATCAGATTTTGTCTCATTCGTTACACACAGTGATTGAGCTCCTATACAGATGGAGTAGCATGATTTCGTTAAACAACACGTCTCCCAAATCGATTCCAGTCGCATTTTATGGGATTAGAATCCGTAAAATATGCATAACATATGTCGCGAGGGCTCGATTATTTTTGTATAGTTTATTATACTGCGATTGGCAACGCCAGTCGAATTCGGAGAAAGAAAATAGAACTTGAGAACATGGCGATGCTGCGAATGCGTCGAATTCGAACTGCTATTTAGAACAATAATTCACCCCACCTTCTGAATTGATATATTTGTCTTTTTGTGTGTGTCCGTCCAAGTCATTAATAAACTGTTGAAAAATATTGAAGCTCTCCCAATTATTCTAATGAAAACCTTTTAGATAAAACAACATAACCTTTTAGATAAAACACATAATAACAACATATTCCTTTCTAATATCTAAGGCGCTTCAGCTGTAAAGTGTGTATGAAAGAGAGAGAAAGAGAAAGAATGGAAGAAAGAAAAATATTGTGATTGAGAAATAATGAACAAAAAGTTCTCTGCATCACATAAAAAATGGACGTGACCCAAAGGAACCACGCGTGAAATACCGCTGTGATGTTACAATATTACTTCAAAGGTATGAAACAGTGTCCTGACATAATCCCCGCCAACAACGAGCATCTATGGATATTCTAGGGATGATAATCCATTTCTTTCTCTTCCCGCATTAGCTGGTGACCAGAATCACTCTAGACATTGAATCGGGATTTGTTTCAAAGAACATTATTCTAGACCACTGCTGCTAACAACTATATTTATTACACTAAACATAATCTTTCTCGAAGATGGCGAGCGCACAATATATGTAACAAGTTTAGGTATATATAAGACAAGGTGATATGATCACAAAGAAACAGTATTGGTTAATACGTGAAGTAAGAGATTTCTGTTCATTTTCGCTATTAAGGATATATATATATATAACACATCGATCAATAACTCCCGAGTCTAAAATTGAAAACAACATTTTTTTTGCAAAAATTTTTTTTATTCATCAACATAACACCTTTTGTTAATCACCTTTTAGGGTGATACAATCGTTCCAACGCTTTTCCCAATTTTTTTTTTTCCCCCGCAAGAAATCTTTTTTGTTGCGAGTAAATAGCGATAAACAGCTTTCTGAATCATCGACTCGTTGCTGTTTTTGTTCCATCGAAAGCAATCGCGGCACCCACTTGAAAAAAACCCTTTTCACTTCACTTCAAAAAACCTTTTTCCTGGTCCGATCGACTTAAAATTTTGACACGTTTCAAGCAAAGGTTAGTACTCTAGAAAGACCTGGTTACTGGTTTACTACGAGCGCCATCTCTGGGTTAGTCTCGGAAGTTATTGATCGATGTGTTATATATATATATATATATATATTCTTTTGAGATGTGATAAGGAAGTTTCCTTCCAAAGCATCCAATGTGTTTTCGAAGAGGCATCGAATGAATCTACATTCAGAGGTCTTTTCAATATAACGGTGAGGTCATACTCTTCAGTCCACTATTGATGAGGAAATCTGACTGATACTTTTATCTACTTGAAATGTACAAATAGTTACACATTTCTGCGCAATTAGTGTTTAAAAATAACAATTCCAACTATACGATGAGGGGGGGGGCATCGTAAAGTTTGGATTATTACTAAGAAATAACCGAGATATCAGGATAATATTCTGAATATTAATTGATCATTCTGTATATTAATCTATTCTGAAGTAACTAATGTTGTAAATTACAGCAATAAATGTTGATTTGTTTGGTTTCGGGAAGCCGTAGATTGAAGTAACCCGCAGTATGGAGAAGATAGAGATTCGTAGTGTGATTAAATTCGTTTAATTGAAAGGTCACAATGCCCAGCAAATCTACGATGAAATGATAGTTTTTTATGGAAATGATAGCCAATCATATCACTAGCCACATGTCCCTCAGAGACAATCCAAGACGTGGAGAAAGTGGAGGACTTAACTCTATTAGACCGAAAAGCAACCAACCAAATGATCAAGATTTCAGTTACGAACATCTGTGGAAAATTATTGATTAAGAGCTGCATATGTCATAGCTAAGAGCAAGGTGGATTCCATGGTTACTGACTTCTTTTCAGAAGCAAACACAAGGCAACATATCAATGGAGAAGTTGAACCTTTTGAAGCAAGATGAACTGACATTGTTTGCTGAACTAGTAACAATAGATAAATCTTGGATCTATCAGAACGATCAGGAGACCAAAGAGATGAGCAAGAAATGGAAGCACAACAATGCATCTCGCCCCCAAGAAGACTAAGAAGCAAAAGTCTGCAGGAAAGCCATTCTGTCAGTTTCTGGGGACTGTGGCGGAATCATTTTTAAAGACTACCTGGAGAAGAGTCAGATCATCACGGGTGCTTGTTAAAGCCCATTGCGGAACAAATTATGTGATGCTGTGAACAAGAAAAGGCATAATATGATCACCAGAGGCATCCGCCTTCTTGCCAACAATGCACCTGCTCACTCATCTCAAGATGCGGCTGAGAAATGAAATATAGATGGGTTTGAAAATTTATCACAACCTCTCTATTCCTCCGATATCACTTCAAAGCAACTTTAACTTTTTCTTATTCCCAGAACTTACAAAATCATTGCGGGTTGGATATTGGGGGGGGGGGGGGTGACGTCATCCAAGAGGTGGAACAATGGATTTCAAAGCAATCTAAAACGATAGCCTTTGAAAGGTCAAGAAATACTAGGAGAAATGTATAACTCAGGATAGCGACGATGTAACGAAGAATTTCGAATAAAAATTGTTTCAATATTTCAATTTTTTTTCAGTAATTATTAAGATTTTACGTTATCCCCTCGTGCATGACGCTCTAAGGTGAAATTGAGATTATTTCGAGATTCATCAAGAAACTTGCAGCTCTGCCAATCAATAACCGTAACCTTAATATCCATTAAAAAGAATGATTAATTCTTATTTAAAATCGACGCAAAAGTTGACATAATGTGAAGAATATAGTTGGTATAAAGCTTAAAAATATAACTTAGTTTATTAAAACCAGCTATTTATACAAACGTTTTAAAGAAAAGTTTCGAGGAAGTAAAAAGAAACAAACTTTTTTTAAAAAATTATATTTAAAATATCAAAGCAAAAGACAACCACAATTTTTATTTAAAACATCACAGCACATTTTATTGAGACCTCATTTCTACCTTTTTAAATAAAAATATTACATACATCATCTGAAAAAATATGTCCCCGGTCAACAACCTCAGAACCGCTACAAAACCGTCAATCAGAAATCATTTAATGAGACTTTAATGCAAATATCGACTCCTTGTACATTCTGTACAATGCATCGCATCCTTAAACGTCCAGATCAAAAATATATTTATTAAAAAAGAGAGTAAATATTAAAATAAGCAATCAATTTTACACGCGCAATGGTATCAGAATTCCACCCACTTCTTTTAAAAGATTATAGCAATACGTCTTGAAACAATCAAAAAAATTTTTTATTGCTAAATAATTTTTTTTATTCTTATATTGTATTCCAACATCGCATGATTTCAAAATCCAAAATAAATCCATTTTTGAAATATACTCTATAATAAAAAGATTACATCTGTAACTTAAAACATTTAAAATGTTCCATATAAATTAACTTCCTTACTGCAAAATACAAAATCATAGTTATATGTTATCAGGACATTTATTTATTGAGATTTTTTTCTCATACATATTATATATATATATATATATATATATATATATATATATATATATATATATATATATATATATATCTATATATCTATCTATATATATATATATATATATATATATATATATATATATATATATATATATATATATGGAATAATTCTAGAAATAATATCTCATACTTATAAAGCGATTTTACCAATAATAAATATTAACATCTTCCGAAACTAAATTAAAAATTGATTTATATTTATTTTTTAAATGTATACATATTGAGCAATAAGAATATATATATTAACCAAAAATAAATATTAACCGTTAACTACGTAATAAAAAGCGATAAGATCGATCAAAAAGCGACACAAGCTCGCCAAATCGATTACAATGCTAAGTATTTAAATCCCCAAAATCAACTATAAAACTGAATTTCAGAATACGAAAAAGAACTTCATTTTTTCACTAAAAAGAAAAGACATTTGTTTTTTTTTTCGACTTTTGATTTGTTGTAAAATTTTTATAGTTTTCCTGGATATCTTTATTGGTGTAATTTTCTCATATCTATTCAAAACTACAAATCCGTTTCTCGATCAATTATTTTTAAGCAACGAAAATTAATCTTTATTAACGCAATATTATAGTAATAACTATTTTAATCAAAATAACCGTAAGTCAAAATAAATCGATAAATGACAAATTATAGTTTATATAATCAATATACTCTGATTTTTTTATATTGCTATTCCATATTATTCTTCGGTTGTTAGTTAACATTTTTCTTCCTTTGCGGATTCACTTAATTACAGTAAGTACAAAATCAGAATAGAGTTTCTATCCAAATTAACTAAAAATTAATTCAAGATTTGCGGGGAAAGAGAGAGAGAGAGAGAGGAAAAGCAGAGTAGTTAAGGATAAAAAAAACTGCAACTCATTTTTTTTAAGACGCAAATTTGTTCGATAGAAAATAAACATTTCTAATGAGTCATTTTTTTTCACAAGAAAAATACGTACAAAAACTTCAATAATCCTTTATTAAACAATAAACTTGTAATTAAACAAAACAATACATGGGGCATTAATTTTAATAAATATACATGGAACACTTATTTAACAGGTAGATATATAACATGTCGCAAAATTTTGTCTGAAAACGATCGCAAAGTATCATAAAAATTTAGACACCAATTGAGATCATACGATATCTGAGAAATACTAATTAGAACATCGTTTATTAGTAGAGCTCACGATGTAGAGAAATAAACGAGTAGAGCTCACGATGTAGAGAAATAAACGTAAAAGTAATTTGCAAAATAATAAAATTCAACTTTAAACTTTATAGAGTAAAAACAAAAGAAAAAATTGCATATAAATAGTTGACGTAAATGTTTAGACAAAATCGCAATTTTAGCAAAATAAAAAAATTACTTGAAATTTAGATGAATATCCCTTTTTCCTTATTAGTTTGTTAGAGTAAGTTTTTATCAAAGACATTAAATCATATGTTATACGTGGATCAAGATTGCACCAATGACACTCACCGGAAGCTAGATTTTCTACAGAAGAATACTGTCGATTATTTGTATTTTCGACATTAATACTCTAAAGATTCTCATTGAGAGCTGCGAGGAATTACATGCTGACCTATTAAGAACTTTAGTATGATGTCAGTATGCCTTAACCTGACATTAGCAAGTCTTACTGTGAATATGGCGATATTATCGTGCTGAAACTCCCAATGGCACCGACTGGAAATTCATGTAACTGGAGACCTTTTAGTTATAGTTACCATATTAGTTGAACGCAGACCAAGTTTAGTTAAGTTTAGTTTTCATTAACGCCGCACTAGAAGCAACACAAGGACTAATGGCGACGGACCTCGTAATTTTGAGCCACGGTCAAGTGACGAGGACGACACCTGAGCTGGCACGCCCCTCAGAATGCAGCCCAAATTATAAATGAATCCCCATCATGCCTGATATAAAAATTAGTCTGAGAGTCTTTAAGCAAATTGTGTCAATAGTATCTCCATCCAGTTTGTGTTCAGGTTCAGCTTCTTCTCGTAGCAGAATAGTTAAATATCACTTTGGTCCATTTGGCATGCACTTGCGGTCCGCTGAATTTTTGAGTTATGTGCTCAGGTTTCAAAGACTTTTCAAAATTTTTCCAAAATTAATACAATATCTTATACAGTAATATATCTACGAATCGTGTCTAACCGAATCGAATTTACGAAGAATCCAGATATGCTTTTAATTTTTCTTTGTAGTCCTCTTCGAGTAGACTTTTCTATGTATATCATTCATTTATAACACGAGACCATCTTGATTGGTTTTTGGCTCGAAAGACACCACCTGCACTTAACACTCGATATATAAACTTTATATCGAGAAAGAAACACTGTAAGAAAGTCGTAATTTTCGAAACACGAATGGTGAAAGGTCCATGGAAGTTGAATCCTTCTTGATGTCAACTTCCATGTGTTGCTTACTTTCCCAGAAACAATATCAGTCGATCGTGAAGTCTTTAAAAACTAATGACATAGCGTGGAAAAACTTAAATACTTGTACCGCAACTATGTCAAGATGCATTTCTGAACTCATTACATACTTATTTCAAAACCTTATTCTGCAATATTTTTTTTAATATAGTACCATTGTAAGCGTTAATTTAAGTGATCATCTTCACACCGGGTTTTAAAAAGAATTTTTTCGGAGAGGTTGATCATCAATTCACAAGATATGCAAAGAGGGAAAATCGCAAGAACACATATATATTTATCATATCAATGTTTCAGAAAAGAAATAACTAATTATACGATAAATCACTTCCTCAAATGAGCTGTCAGTTAAACTGGCGACATGTCAACAGAGCGTAAACTGCATACTTGTATTTCTATTTCTTACTCGATTCACAAATATAAAAAAAAAATATTCAAAGAATACGAAAGTCCAATCAATAATAAGTCAAACAATATAAAAACCTTACAATCATTAAGTAACATGTACAAAAAAAGTGTAACAAATGAAAAACGCAGAGAAGTACATAAATTGATTTCGTCCTTTGCATCAAACATTTCGCACGAAAGAGCATCTTTTCAAATACAAAAAGGGAAAAAATAAGGAAAAGAAACAAGGCACCAATAAAGGCCGAACGGTTCCATTGCCTTCTTTGAACAACCGAAGCCATCGGTAGCCATAAAAATCAATACCCTTTACACACACTTCACGTACGCATCCTATTCACAGCAAACGACATTCGCAAAACACGATTACTGGAGGGGGGGCTAAGCTATATAAATATAAAACAGCCGATGAAATTATCACCAAAGGAAGTAGAAGGAAAGGAGCAGCTCTGACCATCGCCCTTTTTGTGTGTGCCCCCTACTGAGGAAACTCGAAAGCGAGCCAAAAAATGATAGAGACAGTTCTTAATTCTTTTCCCATATCCTCTTTTTAAGTCGCGAAAGAAAAAATAAGAGGCAAAAAAAGCATTTTCCCATATATTCTACTGATATGTGGAGCGAAGTCTCTTTCACACAACTTCGTTATTGATTTTATGTCAGCGCGAGGATGCATTGAAACAGGCAAGCTACGAGTTGAAAATAGCGCATTCAATTTCACCACTGACGTTGACGAAGTGGAGTAATAGTTGTCATTCTTCATGGACCATCTCATTCAATAAGATAAGAGTTCAAACATTTCTAATAGTCCTAGATAAAAGAGGAAGTTTACAGTAGTTTAATTTATAAATGCATCATTGTGATTGATTGATTTTTTTATTAATGTTGCAACAGAAGTAACAAGAAGGCTATTGAAGACGGACCACGCCAATGTGAGGACTGACTTTGAATCCCTAAAATTTAAAGAGTATCATATCCGGAAAGTGATTTTTGGAAGGGTAAGACCTGAAAACATCCGAATCAGAAGGTAACGAAGAGTCGGTTAAGAGCTCGTTTACCAACCTGGCTACTAAGGCCTCTATTTTAGAAATGGACCGGTCCTACTTTTAGTACAATGTAAATGTTAGTATAATTTTAGCAGAGGGGGGAAAGAATGCATGATTTCTACCATATTAACACAAATCTAACTATTTTCAAAAATTCCACATCAAATACGAAGTTTAAGTTATGAAAAATAGGCAATAACATGTATATGAAGCAAAATATAGATTCCTAAAAGCAAAATTTGAATTTAATAGATTTCACATATTTGTTTTGGAATAATTGACGTCATTTGATCAGATCTTTTATTGCGTCATCTGGTCAGATCTTTAACTAAATACTGAAGTAACTGTACTTGATATTTAAAAAAAATTTTTAATCCATGCATTTAATAACTCAGTCTTTTTTATGTTATTTTTTAAAAATAATCTTTCTTTTAAAGTTTTGCGAAGTTAAGAAAGAGACGAGGAAACTTTGTTAACAAATATAAAAATTTACATTTACCGAGGAAAGCCTATTATAAGACTCATTTATATTTGCAACGATTAAATATTAAACGTTTTTATATATCAAAAGAAAACATATATGCTAAAAGCCAAAGAAAAAATACAATACAATCATAAGAATAATTCTTATTGCGTATAAATAGTACAAGTAAGAGACAATTATTCCGAACGGAAGTATGGACAGTTTCATAATCACAACTGTATCAGCATTAAAACAATGAACGATCGAAACAAATGATTTCTGAATGCTTAGTGACATAAAACTGCAAGACATCAGTGGGCAAACAAAGGTAAAAAGACAGCTGCACATAAATACAGTTACAGCGACTACGGAGAAAAATACTAATTAAAAATATTGTGCTCTTTCAGAACATTTACATTTATCCGTTCTGAAATGTTTTTCTCAGAAAATTAATTGATGACAAGAAAGAAAACACAAGCATACTTTTGAAGCTAGCATATTTTCAGGGAAGTTTTTCAATTCATAGGAAGGCTGTTATAAAGTAGAATAAATTGAGAATAAAGTTAATTATAATTCCGTACTTCTGAAATTTAAGATGATTAGCATTTACTTTTTTAAAATTAAGATTTCAATTAATTATACATCGGCTGCGATAAAAATGGACAAAAAAATGATTCGATCAAAGCTAGGTTTAAAATAAATATCTATTTTCAATTCAGTAAAAGTCATTTATTTTAATTCAGAAATGAAATCCGGGACAATTTTTTTCAAGTATTTTAGCTAGAACACACCTAGTGAGTTGGAAATTAAAATTATTAAAATGTATATTTTAAAATTATCCAGCATATTCCTTAATATAACAAACCAAACAACTTTGTAATACTATGAATATAAAATTTATTCTTCAGACAAAAAATGGAAAAAAGAACATTAATATTTTTTTAGGATTATACTTATTGCATATTTCTAAGGATGGCGCAAACATGTTTTGCGAATATTCACTTAGTATTCATCATAAGGATGAAAACATATAAGTTTACGTCTTGAAAATCTTTTTTAAAAAAAACAATATATAAATGGCTGAAAGTTTTTAAATTTATTTTTAAAAAATTCAGTGTCATGAAACGAATTTAACAAGTAAAAAAAGTACTTTAATAGAGACGAGTCCCAAATCTGAAGATACCATTACAAAAAATCGTATTCACTAATTCAAAAAAAAATTATAACTTTTCTAATATTCCATAATTTAATATTGACTGACATTTACAAAATTTAAATAAGAAAGCACTCAAAGACATTTTACGATTTAAGTTTTATCAATTCAAATCAGGATAATAATTTTTTAGAGTTAACAAAATAAATCTGGGATTGAAAAGAACATTTTACACACATAAATATTATTCAAAGACAATAAATAAAATTCATTTCAGAAAATGTGTGTATACTTAACTTTAATTAAAAATGTGGACAATTATTTTAATTGAAATCATACATTTTTTCTTCCCGGGTAGAAATGTAGATCCACAGGATTATATTGTTAAAACGTTATTATAGATTAGAATTACATAATAAAGGAAATTTAAACTTCCTCTAAAAGAAAAGTTGGAATAAACGTGACCCTATTCACTAGCATCACTCTCAATTCCAATAGCGATAAAGATAGCATACGTCAAAACAATCTAGCATCATCCTCAAATCAGACATGTCAAAAGCAAAAAACCTCGTAAAATTCAGAAGGTGTCCAGAAGCGCGTCTGGCGTAACATAGCATTTCAAAAATTTACATGGGAATATGTTTTTTTATGCTCTAGCTGGTTTGGGATAAATAAATAAAATTCGTTACCTAACGAAATTGAGTCAGTCACATTTTGAATACTAAAATAATCGTGACACATTTCTTTCTCTCAGAAATCACTTTACACGAATATTCTAAAAATCTCGCATTTCACACTCAATCCTGAAGCAGAAATGAACAAACAAGAGGTAAGGGAAAGAAGAAAAGAAAAAAACATTGTAACAGGAGAAATTCTCTTACCGGACAGACGTGAGGTGAAACAAAATTTAAAGAGAAAGTGTGTGCGGGAAGAGGGGGGGGGGGGCGTTAGAATCTTTCACAGCCAGAAATAGCGTTCAGGTTGAAAGAAAAAAAAGCAAAAGATACGATATGCTTCTTTTGAAAAAGGGGTATTAGACGGGAAATTTTGGTCTTGTTCTATTAAGAGACAGTATGAAGAAAGAAAAAAAAATTCTAACAGGTTTGTTAATTCTTCACATAAAAGGGATCGCATGAAAAATATGGTTATTCAAATTACAAAAAATATTCAAGGATAACTCCAACTCCATCATTTATTCGTTTCAAGAAATCTCTTTAATTTGCTGTATTCTACTGTAATTACTTACACTTACTGATTTTTCCTAAGTAACAAATTACAGATAAACAATGCTGAATCTCAAGCCAACAAATTTTATTTATTTTTTACATGCAAGTTTTAAAAATAAAGAATTTGAAAATAAAAAAATTCCTAATAAAACTATAAAAACTGTAGCAAATTTCTCACAAAAACTAAATATAATATATTAAAATGAACATGGAGATTTTTAGATTTGAATGCCATCTATCATGTTGCTTCCTTAGGGAAAGATTATTGTTTACATTCACATTATCATTATTTAAAAACGGCAGGAAACCAATACTAAGGAAAACAAATTTTAATTTACAACACAATATATTAAAAACACAATACATAATAATAAAATGAAAAAATACCTAAAATACATAAAAAATTTAGGCTCTACGGTTGAAAGAATAAAAAATGTAGGTTCCAAAGGTCAATTTCAAATAAATTTTAAGGTGTATTACCATAAATCCTTTAACTAATTAAGATAAAATGTTTCGAAATGTTCATAAAATATTTCACACAAAAAAATTATTTTCCTAAGAATCGAGTTTCCCGACCCAGGACAAATGCATTAAAATGTAAATGGTAATGTAAAAATTGTTTCTTTTAACATTAAAATCCCAATACTTGATATAAAGAGAGAGAAAATTAACTACTCATTTTGTAAATTGAACTTAAGTAAAAAGAGAGAAAAAACCTCTCAATAATAAGTTAACTCTGATGGAGGAATGTTTAATTGAGGAAATAACTTCGTATAAACTTACAGCAAAAAGAAACGAATTTTAAAATGCATATATTGCATTGTTAATATTGTTTAGTTTAACTGTTTAGATATGTAAACACAAAGAAGGTAATAAGGAATTCTTTTTTTAAAAAAATTGGAGCAATGGATAACACGTCCGAGAGCAATGGTTGAATTATTGAAATGGCTGAAGCGCAAATACAATAACTTAGTAATTGGATCAATGAGTAGCATGGTTGACTACCGTTCAAATGGCTGAAACTCAAATTCATGATAGCATTTTTTACACGGGTAATAATGTAAGTCACATTTTTCTAAATAAACTTTCATTTAAATTGATAAATCATTTGCCTCTAGTAAAACAAATACCACATGTCCAACATAAGTTTATCTCATTATGCCCCAGTTAAATAACGATAATCCATTTTTTAAGAAACTTCCATTGAAATCAGGCTTAGCTTTCACTGCCGACAAGTTCAGCGATTTCCGTAATGTAATACAACCATGCATTAATCTAATTCACAGACCCTAATCCATAAGCAAAAACGCGTAAGCTCTTTTTAACTTCATTCTGGAAATCTCTGAGAATTTTCAGTTAAAAGAAAAACCGGTAATTGAGTCACAATAACACAATTGTGACATTTTCAGTGCTTGTTACTTTTCACAGCACGTTCGAGAAATGCGCTTCTTTGTTTCTCACACAAGAGTAAAACCTGCGTTACTTTAGACAAATGTGTCTGTAACATAAACTTATAACAATGCATCAACATTCTTTTACGTGAATCATCTAAACAAATTTCATTTAAATCGATAATAGCATACAAAACATTTTTTAACATGCATATATAAAAATTGAAATATAAATAAAAGAGAAAGAATCTGATGCGAGGAACCAATAATAATGAAATTACAATATCAACATAATTATTTATTAAAAAGAATCTTGTTACATTTTGTTTTCCAGCTGCGCCTCATTCTACATCTCATTTCAGTAGAAATATTAGAAATAACTTGTGATAAAATAAATTTTCATTAATTTCGTAATTATATTTACAATTCTAGACTTTCTTTTCTAACATAAATACAATGATATAAGTAATGTAAAACAAAACAAGAAAGGAAATTCTGTAAAATTTCCCAACTCAATTAAACTGTTTTATTTAATACTTTATTTTGTTTACCATGAATGAAAAAGGAATGTATAAGAAGTCTTGCAATAAGGTAAATTTTTAACAAAATAAGAAACTGAAAAACATTGTGACTTCCAGCTTTATGCAAAATACTTTAAAATAAGACTGAATTGTTTAAAATTTTTCGTATTTTACACAGATTATATATTTTAGTTGTAAACGAAATAATTTTTTAAAAAAAAGTATGTACATGTTACTGTTAATCCGGCAAATTATTTTATAACATACAGAATTTTAATTTAAAAAGGTAAAATTATAATTCTTTTGAGTTAAAATTATTGATACTTTTTGAATAACATTTTTTTCTTGAAAAATTATTTGTGGTTAAATTTCTTCAACACTAAATTAACCCTTTTGACAATTATTTTTAATATTCTACGCCAGTGGTACTTAAACTTTTAGTTTTGCAACCCCACTATCACGCTTAAAAAATTTCGAACCACTCCCTTTCTGCCAACCATAAGCATGAATGGGAGAAAAAAATCATTTGGTTTAATTTCTAATTTAAATTTTTTTTTTTTTTTTTTAAAAAAAAAAAAAAAAAACTTATTTCGTTAGGTAAAAATGAAATACTCAAAATTTTTATTATTATTATTATTAAATACTTTTGTTCCAGATTTACATTTTATAATAAAAAGTAATTTAACAAATCTTTGAACAAAATATATAACTGAATTAATAAAATTTATAATGAAATGTATGAATAAAATATATACACAAATAATGAATAACGCAAACTCACAAATCATGAAACAAACATGCAGTTTTAGCATTTGTTTTAGGTATTCAAAAATTAATGAAAGAAAATCACGTTTTAATAAGACGGATGTACTTGTTTTTTTTTATTTATTTATTTATTTTTTTTTTTTTGCTGAAAAACAAATTAAATATTGGGGTAATAATAGTCACTGCTAGACTAAAGTATCTTCAACGTTTTTCAGCGTTGAACGATATTTGGATTTAATGAGTTAAAAACTAAAGCAGTTGTTTCACATAAGATCGTTTGTTGAAGAACTGTTAATGCCTGTAAACGTTTAATGGCATTTCAAAAGTAGCGGGAAATTCAGCTTCAGCTCCGATCCAGAATTCAGTCACGGATTTTTTGAAACTTGTGCATTGCAATGCAACACTGTTTTAATAATGCGCTTTGAGGTAAACTTTAGATATGTAAAATATGATTTACAGTTCATCTTAGCCAGTATTACGACTTTATAATTGCGCTGCACAGAAAATGTAATATATATGAGCCGCTCAGAAGCCAATGCGGTTAAGTACAAAACACAAGAATTGAGAAAATTAGTGTTTTTTGATACATAAGTTTTTAAAATTCTTGGTTTATTAATTTAATTAGAAAAGTGTATAAAGTCTTTTTTCGAGGTGTCACCTCTGCAAAAAAACAAGATATGTACAGGATGTGTAAATAAAAACGTAAGTATTTATTGAAATAATGACAGCATCTTAAAAATTTTAGGACTTATACCTTTTGGCAGCTGAAGAAGACAAGAAATTTATAATATTATCGTAACATTTTTGTGTTTTGATGCACATGCATAAAACTCAAACAATTCTAATTAGAAGTAACGGTTACAGTTACTATGAATTTCTTGTTTTTCAGTGTTACCAACAAATATCGAAAGAAGAAGAATAATTTAATTTTTATTTCAAAGTTTATGTAAAAAAATATTGATAAAAGGTGGACTTATTCACAATGGCTTCTGAAATTATTATACAATATATTCAGAAGCTATTAAAAAAGGTCTGTCTAACCTGGAAAAAAGTAACAAACGACTAAATCCTTTAATAACTAAGAAGATTATTATTTATTTCATCAAAATTTCCAAAAATCAGAAAATATTAAAAAATGGACTTAACCGCATTGGCTTCTGAGCGGCTCATATAATTAAAGATAAGGAACATATTGCGACTCGCATACCCTTAAATCCATATGTCTAAATTAAATTTTCGCGATTCCAACATTTCATTTTGACATCCCTTTGGGGTAGCCACCCATAATTTAAGATGCACTGTTTGAAACAAAACTAGAATGTGTTCGCAAATATTATCATTAAACTTTCCTTATTTTTGATAAAAGAAAAAAATTCAAGAATATTTTTTTTAAAAAAGAAAACCAATTTTTTTCCCTTAATTAATTACTGTTCATTAAAATTTATTCAATTTTAAAAAATTAAATGTACTCTATGGGAAAACATACAATAACTATCTTCCCCATAAGGGAACTTCAAAACAAAACCATTACGATTCATACTTGGAATAAGTTTTTTCAATCAAGTTCCATTCAACAATAAAAATAATTTTAACTATTTCGACATTTTTCGCGAATTAAAAAAAGCAAGTACCATAAAAAAAAAAAAAAAAAAAAAAAGAACCCTGCCACACGCACCAAATTACATTTTTATAATGAAGACAAAATTACGCAAAGGGGGGGGGAACTAATAATAAAGGACGAAGGAGGTTACGGTTATGAGTCCACCGATCAAATGCAAGGTTGCAACGTTGGAGACTAAACCGGATTAACGACTCTTGCGTTATGACTAGGGGCGATGCATACCGGCTGACTCCCGAAATCACGGTATGATAAGAATTCGAAGCGAATATTGAAAGGAATGCATTTCATATGCGAATATTAGGACCGAAGGAGATGACTTTTAATTAATGCTTTCCGTGGCTCATGAATGGGAAAACGCGGCAAGGAAATGGCGAAAAGATGCGTTGGGATAGAGAGTAATTTTCCAGTCGAATATTGGAATTATTTTATTTCGGACTAACGACTTCATTCTAGTGGTAGTCGTTAAGTAGAATATTTTCATTCTTTTAACAAGGAACATGGCATTTAAATACATTTATTGAGGGAAGAAATCGCAAGAAAGAGATATACCTTCCATCATGGGGGTAGGTGCATTACCCTATAAATGCACCTCCATTATCACCTTTCAAAAGATTCTAGTATTAAAACTAGCAATTGCAATCAAGTTTAAGCAAAATGACATTTAAGATGATTGTCAAACGACTATGCAATTAAAAAGATAAATTTACTTAACAAAAATATTAACCTTACAACATAAACTAAGCCGAATTTTTCGGAATTTTATAAAGGACTAAATACTATTATTATTATTAATTCTTTTTTAATTACATTAATATTAAATAAATTAAAAATTTATTCATATACAAACGTGTATCGGGTTATTTTAAAATTGGTACTACCGTGAATTCTGACACAGAAACTTAACAGAAATACACGGGAAAACTTATCAAGATTTACCAAATTTCTGAAATATAACTTTGGATTAAAAAAATAAGACAGCTAAAGGGGGGAGGGACGAAAAAAAAAACCACTACTGCTGCAGGGAAAGGTAAGGACTTTTTTTTGATGAGTATGCGTCAAAGTAAGAAAGAAAAAGTTTTGTGCACAGTTCGATAAGTTTTTGAAAGATAAGAGCACAAAAAAGGAGGAGTAAAAAATATTAATGATTAATAAAAACATGAAAATGTTAAACCCAAATAGTGAAAATATTATTTTATAATTTTCTGTGGCAACATAATAAAAAATATAAATGAATTAAGATCAGAAAGTTTACACACCTCATACTGATTCATATTTTTAGAATAAAATACTAAATTTGGATGAAAGCCAAATTTTCTTTCTAAGTATACACTTTTCTTTAAACAATGAACACCATCACTTTAAACTAAAACACGGTGTTTTTTTTTTTTTTTTTTTTTTAAATATTACGCAAAATTCTACTGAAATGTTAACAAAGAGATAATCACAATACACGTTTAGATAAGAAAATAAAAATATAAGAAAAAGCATTGTTTTTTACAAATGTGTGTTAATTGTTTGTATACTCATAAAGCAAGTTAGAAAAGGAAATATTTTTTTAAAAAAAGAAATACAGATCGCTTTAATGTAATGTAGGTACTGATCATGCGAGCTACGAAATCCAAGTCAGATTATTTATTTGTTTCTTTAGACTCGATACACATACAAAAAAATAATTTTATGTACTGTTAAAAGTAATATGTGCCATAAATTGGGTTAGCGAGGTTCCTGATAGACTGAACATACAGACAGTATCTATTTTATCAATTTTACAGGCATGCATTATAACTATTTGCACAAAAAATAACTATACAACACGAAAAAAATTAAATGTTACTTATGTATCATGTATTGACAGTGTTTTTGTAGAGTATTTCATTATGTTCATATTTGTTTCCTTTCTTAATTATAAAAACATTTTAAATAAACATCTTCTATAAAAATTATAATTCTACTGTAAGACGAAGACGAACATAAAAGTGGAGAGCTGTTAAGTTTAATTTAAATTTATGTTGATTGTTGGATCCGTTTCATAACATACCCTTGGTAGCTAATTTTAATATGACAACACTTCTGAAAGCTAATAATGTTAAATAATTGTCAAAAAATGCAAAATTACACTATTCAATTTTCTTTATGTTATAGATATATGAGTTACATCGCCTTTTATTAAAACGTTTTCTGAATTTCACTTGGTGTGTGTGTGTCATCAAATTTTCGATCGTTAATTTAATCCAACTTCCCATCAAGCTAGAAATCAAACCTTGGAATCGTTCTCTCGCTAAATTACGATATTTGGACATTTGCGACAAGTTTAGCTAGTATTTTCTTCAATAATGCAGTTTATCCCAACACTTGGCGCGATTTCAAAATTGCACAAACTGGCGATTTTTGTTTTTTGAACGTTAAGTCCGTAAAACGGACCAGGGTATGACTTTGGCAAAATACTGCCAAATAATTCTTGTATAAAGGTGTTGGTTAAACTGCATTCCAACCATTTAATTTACAAATTATGAGTTACATAATGTTACTTTTAACGTTTTATGTATTTCACTTGGTTCGTGTATTCTGTGTGTGTGTCATCAAATTTTCTATCGTTAAATTAACCAACTTCCCATCAAGCTAGGTTCTGAAATTTCGGAACCTTCTTACCCTATACAATGCAATATTTAGATATTTGCGACCAGTTTAACTAATATTTCAATAATCTTTCTTAATAAATTTTGCCACTATATAAAAAGGTTGTTTTTAAAAACGTTGGTTTTTATCTCGAATTATTATTAAAAAAAAAATGATAAGAAAGTATTTACATGCTTGAAATCTTTCGTAAAAATACATTGTTAGACAAACATGACCTTAAGTTACAACGCTCAAATAACATATAATCGTAATATCGGCAAATAGATGCAGTATACTCAAACCTATTTTTGAGCGGAGGATAGGGACCACGTAAAAGGAAAGGTATAAAAAAAACACACATTTTGAAATTTCACAAGTAGTTATACATAATATATCGTTTGCAATACATTTTTTAGAAAAAAATTATGAGGTAAATGGGACACTGCATTAACAAAATCCTTACAAATGAAATAACAGAAAAACTCGCGATGTAACTAGAAATTAGTTTTCCAAACAAGGCAAAAATTAATTTACACAAAGGAATATTTTTTTAAGAGTTTTATTTGCCGATTCATAAAATATAACGTATACAAAATGTTCGTAAAATATTATTCTTCATAGACAAGAACGTGGATTTTCTTGTGGATAAAAAGGTTCAAAATCACTTTCATCACTTGAAGATAGTAACCCGCGCTCGTTCATAGTTGACACATTTAGTAATGCAATATTATCGTTGGTCAGTTTTCGTGACGACGTTTGTATTTGGTTAGTCGCTAGTATATGTCGCGTTAACCAGGCGTACAAGATCGAAGCACATTCTGGAATTTAAAATCCTTTCAGAATTGGTATCTATTGAAGGAAAATGGCTTTCCTCCATGTCTTGTTATCGATTCTAAGAAATTGAGTATTTTTTACATGTCGCATAAAAAAAATTGCTAAGAAAAGGAACGCATAAAAACAGGTTTGACTAAGTAAAAGAAAATTATAAGAAATAAAAATAAAAACATTGATTGGTTTTTTATTACCACAGCATTGGAAGCAACACAGGACTATAGGCGACGAACCACGTAACTTAAAAGTAATGAACAGAATTTTTAACCGAAACATTTCTATAAAAGGTTTTTATCCTCCTCATAATAATAATAAAGATCAATCAACAATATAAAAAGATACAAGTAATAAATATAATTAGGTACTCAAGCTTTGTTAATTTTTCAAAATCTAACCACACAAACATTTACTTTTTTTTTGTTTGTTTTTGTTTCGGCAGTAAAAATATGAGAATTCTGTTTCCGCCTTGAATGTTCATACATTCATCCGACTCACTCCCGAAGATCACATTCAATTAACCCTTACACTTTCCGAATATCGATTGAGCTCGGAAAGGGGTAAAATTCGGAAGAAATGAGATTTTAATCGCACAAGGAGCATCCAACAAAAATCACTCATATCAGTCGAAAGTGTTAAAAATTAGCCGATAAAAGAAAAAAGAATATCCACGGTCTTCGATTTCCCAGCGCTTTAATTCAAAAAGCCATTATTGATTAAAAAATAAAAGGGACAAATCGAAAAGCTAAAAATAGCTCCTAACTGAATTATCTTCAAAACAACACATCGGTTGAAAACAATTTAATGTATAAATAAATCCATCAGGAAGTTAGTTTCTAATAACCGTCTAATGTATTTTAAAGAATTGGTTTAGGACGGTTGGAATTCGTCTTTTGTTAAATATTTAATAAAATTCTTCACTAACTATTGTAGTGGAAATAGAATTAAATTTCAGAAAAATACAACAAAATGATTTTAAACGTATTTGTAAAGAGATTTTAAGAAAAATACAAACATGTGTAACATAAATTGAGCCGTAATGCGATGATCCATTACTACAAATTTAAGATACATATATTTCATTCATATTCATGAACACCCAAAAAGAAAAAAGCACATTCCTCAAAAGATGCATCTTAATTTCATATCTAAATTTAAAATTATTTATTCACACTCTAAAACAATAATTTCAATCTGTTCATGAATTTCGTAATTCAAAATTTCTCACAAACATTTCCCCCTCCCCCATTATATATATTCTAAAAAAATAACATAATTTAAGGTTTATCATTCCATATTAAAAGTAGGTCCTGCAAAATGTCGTTAAGTCGGGCCTTTTTAATTCGAATCGGTCTGATTAAAGATTTTTTTTTTTTCAAATTTAAGAAACGAACTGCAAATTTCCAAACTAACATTTGTTTCATGCACATATTTTCATTTTTTTTTTTTCTTAACTGAAACCTTTCAACAGCTATGAATGTATGAACGAAAAGGGGAAAAGAGAAATTTTCCAAATATTCTGTGCAAAGTCAACAAAATCTGAGTTACACCTTTTATCACCAGTGACAAATGACATATGGTGAAACAGTTTATAATTGGGAAATGCAATGAAACAATTTTCAGTGCACTTTTATTTCTCACGAAACAGATATCCCCCTCCTCGTAAATATTATTCATACTCGATCTGTTCAATGTAAAGATAATTTTCTGCAATTAAATTTTATTTTATTTCATTTTTTCCAATTCTCCAAATTAAACCTGACTTTCGATATCTCGGACCGGCTTTAGTCCCAATCATTCCGGTTAACGAGGTTTCAATGTACTGGTACATTTAGCTTTGTTCTCAATATCTTTTTTAACTAATATCACACGGAGCACCACAATGTCCGTATATGTACGTTCTAGCTTGATCAGTCATGTTTAAATATAGAAGTTTGCACCGATCGTGACAAGATTAAGACTCCCGTCAACACGCCACCATGAATTTCAGAGAGTAATGTTAAGCCTATGGAGTTTCCTACTTTTCACCTCAAAGCTAAATTACTGCTTTATATTGCATGGAATAATATGCATTCGAAAGAATGAAAAAAAAAAAAAAAAAACATGTGTCTGTGCGATTATTCTTTTTCTGACTTTCGGAAGTATTTTTCAATATTTATTAAAATGAAAATTCATTACTACATTGTTTTCAAGAACATGAATGTTTTTTTTTCCCCTGAAAAAAGTGGGTGTGTAATTTTTTTTTTTTATTCCTGGAAAGGGAGCGGTAGGCCAAAAAGAGATTGGGAACATATGCTCTACATGTAATAAAAGTTCATACATATATTTGCAGCATTGCATTGTTGGAAATTGATTTTGCACATAAAGTAAAATAATTCAAATAACTAAAAAATAAAATTCCATTTTAAAATCAATTTGAACAGCATGATTTTAGAAAAACATATAGGAAAATAACAAAATGTCGTAGCTAATTATGCTAGAAATTTTAAGAAATTTAATAATTAAAAGAACAATTATTTTAAGATTCCTTGCAGTACATCCCTGACATCAAAGTAGCTTAGATTTTTCATTCAATCTAAGAATACAAACTCATACTACTTTTGTATTTATCCATCGTAAAGAGTGTAGTTCATGTTAGGTTTCAAAAAAGAGGGTTGGGTTGTAAGAGGATGGTAAAAAAAGGTATCAAAACAGAAACAAGAAATAATCTGTTATTTAAAGTGAAATAAAAAAAAAACATAGAAAGTTATAAAAACGAAGCGTATAACAGTTTTTTAAAAAGAAATTTCAATAAAAACCTACATAATAAATTTCAAGTATTTCAAAAAATAATAAGTTTAACAAAATATCAACAAAAAAAAGCATTAAAAAAACAGGAAGAAATTAATGAAAGAAGAAAATATGTTTTGAGGAGAAAAGTAATTTATACTAGCAGATATTTTTAATCATCTTTCTCTGCTCCTTATTATTTTACTTTATTTCAAAACAAAATGTTTATTAAAAAGCTTATATACGATGTTGTAGTGTAGAAAACCAGATGCTTTAAAACAGACTAATTATTTATATCATTAAGTGTCGAGAAAACATTGTTACTAAAAAAGAAATTCCTTTTAAATGATTGTTTCGTCACAGTTACTCCAAAAAGAAAAATTTAAAATTGGGTAAATTTAATATTTTAGAAATTCTCTGTTTCCACATAAATACAATACTTCACTTATACTGAAAAAAAAAAAAATGTTTTCGTTTCCCTAAAAACAATTCCTCGAAATTTTTAAAGCAATTAAAAAAATAAATCATCATGAGTGGGGGGGGGGGAATGCATTAAAACATATGTAAAAATATTCAACGAATACTTCTATCATTTTTTAAACGTTGAAAAAATATTGATTGTCATTTTGATTTAAACGATCATTGTAAACACAGTGGATGCCTTTTTAAAAAGTTAACGTTCAAATTTATTAATTATCAATGTCCACTTAGAATCAATACGAGGGCTTTTGAATCTCGATTAAAAATAATTTTACTTCAAAGTTATATGTTCGAAGTCACTTATAAACTCCAGGGTATTCATTGGTATAAACGCACCAAGGTTAGAAAGCCACTGCTCTAATTAATGGAGAAAGGGTGCATTTATTGAGTGGAAATTATTTTGTGTGAGTAACGTATACAAGTTTCACTTCAGTTACCAATAAAACTTCGTGTTTGTATTATATATAGTTCAGTTGCAATGCTAACGTACGAGATAGTAGATGAGTTTCGGAGCGAGTGTTAATTAATTTTTTCTCTTTGAAATGTTTTCTAAAGCTATTCACCTCGATATTTTGGCAACAAAAAAAGCATAAATTGGAAAACATTCTTCTTCTTCATCAGTACGTAAATTTGAGTACTTTTTCGAGTAAAATAGCTTGTGTTTGCATTTTAAAGTTACTAAATTGCTGGTATTGTGTTAAGATACACACACATACATTTCCTTCACCATAGACAAGATAATGCCAATTTTGAAGGAGATGCATGTATATATCGTAAGATAATACGATATCAAGATTGCGATAATGTCAAGTCTGGAATCCAATGATTTAGCAAAAGGTTAAAAAAAAAACACCTAATATTCACAAGCAAGTAAAGTGATAAATATCTGGATCGCACAACAGGAAATTTGAAAGAAACTTTTAAAGAGATGCACAGTCCTTTTAAATACAGCACGATTAGAAAACCAATTATAATTTGAATTTAGAAAATTAAATGGTAAATAATTCTACTTTTTTTTTTTTTTTTTTTGAGATGCACAAAAATTCGATCTGTTTGGAAGCAAAATACTAAAAAATCTGCAATATAATCTCTGCTTATGCAAACATTACATAAGACTTTTATTTCTCGATAAATAATGGGTCACGTAATTCATATATTTTCAAATAAATATCGTTATAAATACGAATAATACGAAATGCAATAACACATACTGAGCACCATGACGTTCACATTACATAAGACAAAAACCGGAAGAATTGTTCTTTCCATAATTGAAAGTATTATTTCTTTTCGCATTGTGTTTTTGACGAGACCAGGAAGGAATAAAAGAAAGTTGAACATGTACGTGATAAATATTAGTAATTTGTTTCTCAAACATGTCTTACGAAATACAAAAGCCTTCAATAAAAAGTTTACACAAAGCGAAAGAGAGCAAGAATTGCGAAATTAAATTAATAAATGATTATTATTATTATTATTATAAAGAATTTTATTTTTTTCCATTTTAATTTAATATTATATTCTAACTTTATGCATGTAAAAGAACCTTATGCTTTATAACAACATTGAAATCCATCACATAACCAAATAAAAAGCCTTTTATTACCACACATACCAAACTAACAGCGGAGATTGCTTTTTATTAAGCCAAGACACATTTAAAAATAAAATAATTAATAAATTCTTGTATCTGATGGTATTTGTCAAAATGGATCTATCTAAATGGCATTCAAATAAAAGTAATCTACCTGTATTTCACTTCATTTACGTTACAATTAGATCCTTAAGTTCACAAGGAGATGCTCATATGTACGGAACGTCGATTTTTTCCAAGATTCGTACATTCAAAGATAACGATCCCATAAATATAGTAACCTCAAAGTAAAATGGATAGCCCTAGTGTTACTCCAAGTGTGGCATTAAAAAAACAATCAATCAATAAAAATAAAATGGTAAAAAATTTCAAGTGTTCTTTAAAAAAATCCCCTTTAAAGTTCCAAACCTTTTTATAGATGTAATAATTTTTCATCTTTAAAGCAGTTTCAAAACGCCTAAAAATCCAGACTACCAATTTTTAGGTCTCGGGTTCTGCACATTTTTTTGCCCTTGTGCTATTCATCTTTTTTTCATTGATTATATTTTCAGATTTAACGTATAAATAAATTTTGAATAAACATTCCATGATGTGTAGGTTTTTTTTAATAAATTACAGAAATGTTATACGAATATTGATTCTAAAATTAATAAATTAATATGTATAACGTCGATGGCAAATTATGCAAAATCTGGAATGGTAACAAATCTTTTTTCTCGTTATTTTAAAAATAATTAATAATTTAGTTAATTTATTAAAATAATTAATATTTAGATTTTTACAAAGTATAATCTCAAGACCGAACGGAGCAAAAATTATTAATTCGGGATCCTAACCACTTACTTAGGGGGAACAATATCAAAGTGATATTAAAAGTACAAAGAATTGCATGAGTGTGGTGTGGGACTTCAAATGCGATTTTATCACAAATAGCCTAAAATACCGAACCATCTTTACTTTGTGTTTTAATTATAATTAAGATCTTCTAAGTGTCTAGTTTGAATAAAAATCAGTGTCTCGAACATTTGAGTTTCTCCTAGTCAGTTCAGAATAATTACTTTGCCTAAGCGATGTCAGTGAAAACCTGAGAAGTCACAAATATTTGTGGAATTCTTAAAATGAATTCAATTATTTAAAAGAAAAAAAGCCTTGAATCTATAACTACGCTCTAGATGCAAACATGACAAATCGATGCAGCATGCGTAATAAAAGGAATAAATAAGAATGCGCAGTTCAACATTCTACGACTAAAAAGAGTAATAAAATTATACACTTTTCTCAGACAATCAATGGAAACAGAAATAAAATGGCACTCAAAGTAAACATAATACTTTACCTAAAGTAAACTGTGCGTCTCAAGATCTCCGTCACAGCTGGTTCATTTTAACTATTTCATTAAGAAAAAAAAAGAAAAAAGAAAAAGGATTCTCATCAAACAAAACATTGTAGAAGTTGAAAAAAAAAATTAATAACAACTTCTTCAGTAATAGAAAAATGTGCTTAAAAAACAAATATATTCTAAAGTAATGGAAAAGAAATTCTTTACAGTGTATAAGATTAAAAAAAGAAAAAGGTTAAGATTCCGAAGAAACACAAATACAAGCGTGTCCCTGCGAAATTCGCAGTAAGCATTTCTAAAATGAATTTAAGGAAACTTACATCGACTGCGAAGTGGTGGAAAGTAGAGAAACTGGGAAAATTTTCGCAGCCAAAAATTTATTTGCCCGAAGCGTAATGCAGTAGAAAACCGTAAACTTTCAGAAATGGATGTAAATAAAAAGTAACGTAACAGACGAGATATCGGATATATATATATATATATCTATTTTATTTTTGGAAGAAAACTTGATTTTATTTTTAAGAGAAATATTTATATCCCTAGGCACGAAAGCGCATCGAAGAAAATATTTGAGATGGAAAAATAAATTTAAACATTATTAAGGCAACAAGATTCAAGAAATCGTTTGGTTGGATCGTATTAGATACCGCCAGAACGAATCTTTCAGCGTTTAATCTTTTTTTTTTTTTTTTTTTTTTTTTTTTTTTAAATTTATTTTTTTTTTTTTTATTTAAAATGATATAAGACTACTAATATCTGACTTGGGTTTCAAAAATTGTCATATTCTCTCCCCTCCCTGCTCCCTTCCCTTCGATTTTCGGGAAACAACAAGAATGATTTATACATGGTAAAACTAAACGTTTCGATTGAGTTTTAAAAGTTACGTATAGTGGCTCTAAAACAATATTATTTCATACTTACTGAAGTTTTACATTCATAAAAATTCCAAAACAAATCATGCAAGAAACAAAATTGAACGATCGATAATATTTTTATTATTATATTTTTACGTTGAAGTTACAAATTTCTAAATCACAAAAATGAGAGCATACATCTAGAATAATTCCAAAAGAAACCAATCGAAATTTAGCTCAATTACGCATTATATTAATTAATTAAGCTACATGTAATTAAAATTAAAGCAAATGATAAATTATAAAACGACAGATTTGGCGACCACTTGGCGTAAAATTTAATTCTTTAAATAATTAGTTTAAATCAATTAATTTTTTCTCAATTATAATTTAATTGTCATCCAAAATAATCGTGTACAGAAAATTTCAGCTCAATTGAACGCTTTAAAATGTGAGAAAAAAGCTTTTAAAATTTTGAACCAGATAAAGTTACAATGTGAGTGAAAGAAAATCCATTGATTAAAGCAAACGATAAATTATAAAATTGAATATCATGTCAGCTACATGTAATTAAAATTAAAGCAAACGATAAATTATTAAATTGAATATATTCAAGATAAATGTAATTAAAATTGAAGCAAACGATAAAAAATTGAAAAGTGATATGGATCCCAAAATTGATCCACCTAAAACAATAGCCCCTTGGGTGACTAAAAAGAATTTTTTTAAAAAAATTAATATTTTGGTGCATATTTTTCGCGTCTAGAATAGCTTAAAAACGATATGCATTAATCTGAAAGGGTTTGTGTTCTTTCCCTGGATACATTTTGCCCATGTCTTGCAATATTGTTCGTACGCTATCTTTGCTCCTAATAATACGCCTTTGAACAGATTTTTCCATTTAAGATCACAAGTTTTCTATCACAACGTGATCGAGAAATTGAGAATGTGTATGTAACAGCATTTTACAGTTGTACAATAACCACAACATAACAATTTTAGCTGTAAGTTTTGGGTTCGTAATATTGTTAAAACATAAAATGCAGTCCTATAATCTAATTTTTGGACGCTTAGTTTTAAAATATTCTTCAGTATATTCAACAGTATTTCATTTTATCCATGTCTGTCAATAAAAACTAATTTTCCACCGCTTTAGTAAACAACCCCTTTACATGAAACAAACCACCACTCTGCTTGACAGTGAGGATGGTTTTGGGGGGAAATAGGTGAGAATTCGGCTTCCGCCAAACATGCTATGGACCAATACTTCCAAAAACATTGAATTAGCTTTTACCATCCAATACTACGAGATCGTTATTCCAGAAATATTTGAAATACAGTTTTTAGCAAATGTAATCCTTATGTCTATATTTGTTTTGGAAATGGAAGATTTTCTTCTCGCTACGCAACCATTATAAATTTCCATCTCGGAGTAATCTTCGAACAGTTTTTGAAGAAACACATCTTCCTATAGCTGTAGAAACGGTTAAGGCAATTTTTCCAGCGCTCTCATCTTAGGATTTGTTCTTATTTCTCAAACGATACTTCTCTTGGTCGTCGAACTGAAGAGGACACATTTTCTCTTCTAGCCTTTATTAACAATTTCCCAAATTTTTTTTATACTTTTGAATAATTTTGAGTTGAATGAGTCGAATTTTCCTTGAAATATCACGCAGAAATTTATCTATCTCTAAATTTCAATTTTAGTTCCATTTGTGGAGCTCACTCTCAGAATTAAAATACTTTTTTTCCTCCTGGAAATCAGATATATTAATATTTTAAGAAAACAAAATTGTTATATTGGTTCATTACCAAAAAAAGTAGTGACAAAATCTAGCAATTTTTATGGGGGTGTATATTCAATTTTGTGACTCTGAAATTTGGAGCTTTGGCGTAACAATTTTGTTAATCAAAATATTATTGATTCTTTATTTTTGCTTCTTAGTCTAACACATTTTGAAACGCACATCATATCACTCCTATAAATTTTTAACTTACATGAATATTTAATATTGTTTTAGCCCTTTCAGAAAGAAAGTGAGATGTTGTATACTCAGTCTCAGGACTGAGTATAACTGTATAACATTTACTCTAATTTCGCTTAAATAAAATATAAAACCCGATTTTAATAAAGTTAAGTTTATATTTTTATCTAATAACATTTTTATTTGATTAAAAAACTTTACATTTAATTAATGATCCACTTACATGAAGTTTCCAAGATCTACTTCCAATTTTTTGTATTTATACTAAATTTTATTTAGAAATTCTTATTTATAAAACTTATTTACTGAAATGATTTTTTTCGGCCCATTTCCCACTATATCTACTTAAAAAAATTAAAAAACAATCTTTATCAAACAAACAGGTATTGCAAGGATAAATGGATTACAGCAGACTTAATCAAAAGTAGAAAAAAAAAGTTTTCGAACACACGAAAGCGTTCGGAGCGCTTTCTTTAAAAAAAAACATCCCTTAGAAAGAATAAAACTTGAACCCTTTTTAACTTCAGTATTTTATATAAATCAGCTATGTTAATTTAATATCTACAACAAATTATTTTAAAATTTCATAAAATTGATAAATTTATACAGAATTACAAAAAAAAATTTCAGAAAAACTTCAAAAATGCTACTTTAAAATCTATCTTACCTAATTTGTATAAGTTTAGTATCAAAATAATCCTTATGCTTTTATCTACGGCATGATACATTAAACATTTTAGTTTTTACTTAAATAAATAAAAATTTCAGAGCTAATCGAAGAACCATTACAAGAAATTAGCTATATTTTACAACACTATTATTTAAATACTGGATCATAATTTAAGAAATATTCATATTACGACATCTTTTAGTTAATGTCATAGAAAACATAACGAGAAAAAATAATACCACGTTTCAAAGAAATTTAAAGGTAATATTTTGAACTATCAATTTTGAAGTCTTTAAAATATGCACACAAAAAAATTATTCTGAAAAAAATGTATTTTTAGAGAGTACAATTAATCACATATTTTCTAAATATACACAATTACTCACTTAAAAATTCACCAGTTTTATAGCTTATACCTATTGTTTGTTCATTTTAATCCCCCCTCCCTTCTTTTTTTATCAAATTGATTTTTTTCTAGAAATTATTACCATTGACAAACAATGTTACTTTGACTCCTTTATTATAACTTCATTGAGTTCCAAAAAATCTTTCAAAAGTAAGTATTACACAAATAATCATATCGAAATGTTTCTGAATATCTAAAAGTCATTGAAATCCCTTATTAAACTGAATTACAGTTGCATATCCACTCATTCGCAGTGTTGACGATGCAAAGATGTCTTTTGGAATGCACTCCACAAATTTCCATTGATGCATTCGTTTGCATTAAGACTTTTACCTGTTTAAACTTTTTTCCAATAATTTTTTGATCACATAAATTCGTGTACATTGCTTTGATGATATTAACCACATTTATAGAAAATAGTTTATACTTATCCTTGTAAATTGTATCCTTTGATATAGCTAGTAGATATCTACACAGCTTTCAAGTCAATACAGCATTGATTGATTTACATTCGAACAGCTGTGAAAAAATATTGCGACTACTGCATGTTGCATACCTTATTAATCATTCACATTGTCCCGGATAGCAAAGTCACAGTATATTTAGAATTTATCGATGTAGGCATTCGTCAGCAGTATTCCTAGACTTCCAAGACTTTTTCGTTTTTTTATTTTTATTTTCTTAGTCTTGAGCCAACACGCTTTTATAAATGACCAATAGACTAGTATTTTATTACGCTATTCTGACCGCAAACACCTTTCACAACGTCACATTCTTTTGAGTCTCCATCACTAAAAAAATTCTATACCGAAGTTTTCTCACTGCAACAGATCGTTCAAAAACATCATAAACACCAACAAGTTTCCTAGCATCAGATGAGCTTACATGTTTTGCACAATTATGAACGGTATTTAATTCTTTGTTTTTGCATTGCAAAGACTCCATACTTTCCATAAAATTCGATGTCTAACACCTTTCCAGTATCTACTGAGATAACAGAGATACATTCATTCACAGGTGAATAGCTCCTCCGTTGTTAAATGACATCAACTGACACACCACATTGAGATATTTTAGCGTCATTTAGATTACCTGTAATTGCTAATACAACTTCTTTCAGTGCATTGTATACAACGTAACTAGCAGCAAATTCTCTCCGAAAAGTCAAATGCTTTCTTTGATGGAACATTTTGATAGATAGTAGAACAAACTTTTTACCTGTATATCCCCAAATAATTATTTTCATACCAAAAACAAATGCAAAATTTAACGTTGCGCACATTTTTTACCATTTCAGAAGAATATAGTTATATTTTTCTCATTTTAAAATCATATTCATGGCTAATCGAAAAATAGACTCTTACACTACATTAACTTCTATTTCAAACAACATAATTTAGAACTCATAAATTTTTAAAAAAAAAAAAAAAAAAAAAAAACTTTTTTTTCCATTGTTTTTTGGAACATCTGTCCGGCTTTTAAGAATTAATTAGTTTTGATTCATCTACAGTAGAAATATCAAAATCAGTATTATTTATTTATTTTTTTTTTTTCGTTATCGGAAACTGAAACTTTATAATGTACCTATTTTCCATGAATTTACGTTTACGGGGGAATAACTTTTATTTTTGTTACTTCCTATAAGTACAGTAGTACCTCTTGTAAGGGACACTTCTATTTAAGAGATTAAGAAACACTACTATTTAAGGTACAAAATGTTTGATCCGGTGGGTGTCCTTACTGGGTGGTACTACTGTATAAGTATTAAAAATACTAATACCTGCCAATTATTCACTAATAATCTATCAAATAAAAACTAATAACTTCTGTTTTACAACTGAAGCAGAATTATTATCACAAACACAAAGCATGCTGCATGTAAACAAAATAAGTATTACTAGATGTGTCATATATCCTAAAAATGCGTGATTATTTAAAATACTAAATCAAGTGTATTAAAATCACATTTTAAAACATATGGTTTTTCTGTTCAGTTTGACAACTTTAAGAGCCTTCAATTACTGAATTTCGGTTATTTAAACGCCAACATCCGGTATTGTAAGCAATACTAATTCCTTAATATCTTCGCTTTTATGGGACATGGGCGGAAGGTAGTTTTATAAAATTAAATATAAATGTTTTATTCAATAAAACCAAACAGCGAAAAAAATAACCCCCACCCGAAAATTGACTAATTCGACGTTTACGTATACCTATAGATATTTTTTTTTTTAAAAAAAAAAAAAAAAAAAAAACAGCAAAATTAACGAAGCCAAAATAAAAATCAAGATCCCGTAAAAACATTTTACATTGACTTTTTGAGGAAAAAAATTATAATTGTTAGGTATTTATAAAAAATGGTGGCAAAATAGTAGATTTTAAAATAAAGTAGGAATATCAGGAGATAAATATGGGGTAGGTAGTAGTTTACATCTTGGAAACAGTAAATCTGAAGGCTTTGAACAAGAAATTTAACACATCAAAAATAATTTTCCAGCACGATTTACAATTTCTTATTTAAAAATAAATAAAAAGCATCAGCTGTAAAAAAATTTTTTTAAATAAAACCTAAATATCAGCTTTTGTAATATATTTGTTTCCACCAAAACGTTTTATATTCCTTCGTCGAAATAGAAATTATCGACCAGACAAGAAGTTCTTCGAAAAAGTTAACTGCTTTCAGGAAGCAGATATTTCCGAGAAAGCTATAGTGAAATTCTTTAAAAAGAGGTTTTCCATGAAATAAAGTAAAACATCTACCTCTAAACAAGTTTTAAATCATCGTATGAGGAAAATAAAATTTTTTTAACTAATTCATTTTCAAATAGAGATAACTTACTTCATTCATGGTTAAATTGTGAAATTAAACAGTAGACGTTGAAAATTAATTTCTTGAGCTCGGCCCAATATTTCTTGTATAATTGAAATTTATTATAGGGCAATGTCGATATTCTCTCTAGAGCAAAAATAATTCAATCCATGAACTACTAAAATCTTATCTTACTTCTTATCATTAATTAAAATTTTAAAAATATCAATACTGAAAGATATAAATAAATTAATAATAATCCATATTATTCGGATATATGGATTATGGATATTATATATTCGGATATATGGATTATTATTATAAATTAATAATAATCCATATATCCGAAAGTTAAATGTTCAATAAAAATCTTTCTACATAATAAAGATATAAGAAAATTTGTAAGACGGGAAAAAAAATTCAATAAAATAAGCGAAATGCTTCGTAGAAATATAGCTTCCAATTCTATTTTTTTTTTTTTTTTTAAATTCTAGTTTCATAAAACTTAACATAACAAAAAAATAATTAGGCAAAAAGAGAACATTAACTCCAAAATGTCATCTCTTTCAAATTTAATAAACAACGAGATAAAAATAAATAATACACTAAGAACTTAAAAATCATAAATTTACATCATTAATCTCAGCTATAGAAATTCTTTATGAGTGAAAAACCCAAGTTCATTCGAAAAAGTCTTTAAAAATTATTGGACATGAATTTGAATCTCTGAAAAATATTTATTTTTTCAAATTCATGAGTTTTCCCCCCATTAAAGTTAAAAAGAATTTTGGCCAGTATATTTTAATCTCAATCAGTTCTTTTATACTTTGCTTCACAACTCCCATATAAATAATTATATTCACATTCTCGGCAAAAAATAACCAATACTTTTCCAGATATAAAATATTGAAAAAAGATCAAACTTTATAATTACAACTTTTTTCCTTAAAATTTAAAAATACTCATTTTGATCAATATTCATCTTAATTTAAATTCTACAAAAAACATACCTAATAACAAAATCACTGTTTCATTAAAAGTAAAATCCAACCACAAAAGAGGAAATGCATTACTTCATATAATTTAAAAGTACATTCAATACGTGCATAATACATAATTATATATATATATATATATCGGTAATTATCAAAAAAACAATCAAATGTGTTTTCATTTTTGTATAGATATATATAAAAAATAGTATTATTGATAACGAAAATTTTAAATGAAGCAAAATATTCAACACATTTATTTTTAAAAATATTTTCAAACGAACTCATGTATCCTCTATCAAATAATTTAATGATAAATTACGATCGAAAACTATAAGTAAAAATGAGTTGATAGCATTCAATGTACAGAATAGATGATTAAACTTTTAATAAACTAAATGCTATTCAAAGCAATAAATGTAAGCATACAAAACGAAGCTTCTAATCGAGAGGAATACAACAAGTTATGGATGATAGCTGTCGCATTTCTGAACCAGGACATATAATTTCACCTGAAAAACACCTGAGTTGGGAATGCACACTCCAATTTTTTATATCATTCCATATTGTTTCAAATGCACGATGAACTCCATATCTGAAGCCAAAGTAATAACACTAATTGATAAATTGGATAATATTATACTGCTCAAAACAATTAGGGGATATTATAATTTTGGACATAAACTGCGGATGAGGAAATGTTTTGGTAACTAATTTATCATGTATAGATGTTGTAAGGTATGAGAAAAGGGAAAGGAACAATGAACAATTAAATTTTATTGATTAAAAGTTAACGTTAAAATAAAAATAAAAATGCACAATTCGTGCATAATATACAAACAAACAAAAAGTGATTTCTTGTATAGAAATGAGTTTTAATTAGGGGTATGGTTTCCCTTGACCGAAAGCAATGTCGCACACCTACGAGGCATCGATTTAACGAGGTTATCAGTAAAGGAGTGGGGTATTCACTCCCACTCCTGTAGAAGAGAGCTTTCCAACTGCTGTATTGTTTCTGGAGATGATGAGCGGCTAGCAATCCTTCTCCCCCAGAATGTCCCATATGTGTTCTATTGGGTTCATATCTGTGGAAAATGCTGGTCAATCCATTCGAAGAATTCCTTCGCCGCAAAGTCCACTAGCTGAGCACGATGTGGACTGGCGTTAACATCCATAAGAATGAATTCATCCCCTATTGCGCAGCGTAAAGGACCACAATAGATCTAATGATATCATCCCTATATCGCCAAGCCGTTAATGCTCCATTTCTGATAATGTATAGGTCGGTGCGGCCATTGATGCGAATACCAGCTCAGACCATCACTCTGCCTCCACCAAATCGGACACTCTCATGCACAAATGCAGGACTATACCGAGTTCCAGGTTCTCTCCGTAAGAGAATCCGCCTATTGTTAGGTTGTACACTAAAACGGTACTCGTCCGTGAAGAGTACATTGCTCCACTCATCTCGTACCAATCTGAGATGCTCATGTGTCCACCTAAAGCAGGCAGCACGGTGGGCCACTGTTAACGAAACACAAACAATAAGTCTGCAAGCATACAAACCCACATTTTGGGGTCAGTTTCGAATAGTTTGAATCGAAACTCTGGTATCAGTAGCGCTCTGGAGGTGATGTTGCAATAAAGTGGCATTCATAGTGCGGTTTCTTCCGACCGTTAATGTTATAATGTTATATCGACCTTCATTTTGAGTTGTCGCAGGCGTACGACCTTGTCCTGATCTTCGGTGAACACTTCCAGTTTCCAAAAACCGATTCCATAGTCTAGAAATCACACTTTGAGAAACTTCTATCGCTTGAGCTACAATGGATTTTGTTTGGCCCGCCTCTAAACGACCAATAGCCTTCCAAGCTAGATTCATGTAAGTCATGTTGCTCAGACAGCATTCACTGTTACAAAACATTCAACACGTATCAATTGTTTTTAATCTCCTCGTACCAAAGGAATGCTGCAGGTCGCCTAATTTAGATTCCTAATCTAAAATGCGTAGTTTTCTACGTCACAAAAAAATTTTGCATATTCCAAACTTTATAAACATTATAAACTTCCTTATGAACCTCTTCTTTTTCAGTTCTGATAAAAAAGTTATCGCTTATATAGTTGTTTCATATTGAACTCATAATATCCCCTAATTGTTTTGAGCAGTGTATTAACTGAAATAAATATATATATAGCGCTAATCCATATGCGAATTCATAATATTTTTAAAACTTCAAAGAAAAAGGACAAACTTCTTTTCTTCTAATTCAAAAATTTCTCCATTTAAAAAATTTACAACCAATTTAAACATTATCTTAATTTAATAGCTTTCACTATATGTATTTGAAATGCTAATTAAATTCTGATAAAATCGAGTAATAGTTAGATAATTAATTCTAAAATACCTGCAATACAGTGAAACGGGTAGGAATTCTTAATTTATTTTGTGTCTTAATAAGCTCCATTTCAAGTTTGAATAACTGATTTTTTTTACTAATTTACAATGAATCATTTAAGATGGCTCTTATAGTTTCATTAATCAAAAATGAGAAGAAAAATTCAATTTCATATGGTTCAATGCACGAATTCCACACGTAATGTTTTCGAATTTTCACCCGTTCAACATGTTAATAGTTTGGAAGTTAAGTCATCAACTGCATAAATCGATAATTACAACTTCCAAAATATTTTCCATTGTTTAATTTTATTATTTTAAATTCCCAGAAAATTGGTTAGTTTATGTTTCTAACATCCACACGTTCAAAACGTCACTTGAGAATTCACTTGAACGAATAAAAATAATAATTAAAAAAAAAAACGAAAGCAATAAGACGAAAAGAAAAATAATTAATAATTACATTTTTTAACATATAGTCAATATCTCTATCGGAAATTCTTTTCATTATTTTGCTTACAGAATTGAAAAATATTTTAAAGATAATTTATACTCGTAAATTATACTATAAAACATCCCAAGGTTTGAAATAAATTCTGTAGAGAAAGCAAGTTACATCAGTGATGCAAGGTCACGTGATACCAGTTGATATCTGGTATTTTTAAGACATTTTAAAATATTTTTATGTATTTCATTTGGTGTGTGTGTGTGTGTGTGTCAGTATGTCATTAAATTTTCAATCGTTAATTTAATCAACCTCCCATCGAGCTAGAGCTCTGAAACTTTGGGAATCGTTCTTACTCGCCTAACAATGCAATATTTCGACATTTCCAACAAGTTTTAACTAAAATTTCAATATTTTTTTTCATAATGCAGTTTAGCCCAACCACTTTGCGCGATTTCAAAAATTGCCAAACTTAGTGATTTTTTTTTTTTTTGGCTGAATGTCAAGTCCGCGAAGCGGACCAGGGTAGCCACATTTGGCAAAATATCAACAAATAATTCCTGTCACCAAGGGTGGTTGGGCTAAACTGCATTCCAACAATTTAATTTACCGGATGAATTAATCAATTTTAGTTAGTTTTAATGTTTTTATGTATTTCACTTGGTGTGTGTGTATAGAAATAGTTTTAATCTAAATAAAATTTAGAATAATGTACTTGGTATATGGCTAAAACTCTTATCAAAATTCAAGTTATTGTTGGGGCGGAAGCGAAAAGCCCTTGTGGATAGTTTATATGTAGATCGTCCATCAAGAACCAAGCACTATACATCAAATCATGTGACCTCTCCTGGATTTAGAGAGAAAAGAATAGTATTATTTAAGACATTTTTTAGGTAAGATAATCTGTAACTGGCTGTAAGAAAGTGCACCCCTCTGTACAAAAGAGTACATATCTTCAATAAATAATTAGTAGAAATAACTGAACGTGTAAATTACTTTGACAGAAGGCAATAATTAAACTGAACGATTAGTCGTTAATATCAACCAAAGTGACTGAACCACCACCAATTAGAGAAGGATCCAACAACGACAGCCCTTAACCAGCCGTTGTTTTGAAAAAGTCATTGTGCTCTTTATCATGCCATAACAATTATTAACGGGGTTTTTTTTTTTTTTTTTTTTTTTCATATCTTTCTAAGTAACAATATTGAAAAGAAAATAATTGTTTCCTTTTCTCTTTTTCCATAATAATTGTCTATTGGGGGAAAAAATTACATGTATTTGCATATGCATTTTAACATTTGATCAGCTTAAAACAGTTACTTTTGTATGTCCTGATGATGAACTGGCACTCCAATATATATTTCGAGATTAAAACCTAAATAAATTTGTTTTGTATTTTGGAATTCTAACCAAATATTTATTTTAAAACTTATTTCCAATGAGTCAGTTAGAAACACCATTCTTAGAAATTATTAATATATATATATATATATATATATATATATATTGTAATGTCTTAGAATATAAAAGTAATAAGAAATGATACATGCTTAAACCATTAGTTTTGATTTTTTTTTTTCAAATTTTTTTCTTCAAATTATGGGTTACTGAAATTTACAAAACTCAACCTATTAATAAGATGGAATCATCTAAAAAGAAGAGAAAAAATAAATGACGAAAATCGCGACTTTAAGCACGAATGGATTTAAGCAAGCATTTGCTTTCGTTTCAGAATTTAGATTGTCTTCCCACTTGTCTCATTTGTCTGGAAAATCTCGTAACTAATAATAAGAAATGAAACTCAGATAGACATTTCTCTACACTGTAAAGAGAGGTGTTGCAAAACTTCAGCATCAAAAACAGAAGTCCAGCACATGTTCAAATAGTCAATCTCGCGAGCTTTGCGGGCTGTATGGAAAACGTGAAAAAAGGGAAGCCATCACAGACGGTGATTACGTCTAAGACTGTTTTATGAAAGCATCCGAAGAGCTCTTTTATGAATCATAAAGCAGCAATCATGAGAAAACTAATAACTGCGAAAATGTCTTCGAACATAACATAGCAGCAAGACTAAGATGTTATGTAGGCTTCTGCAATATCAATTTCAATTGATGAGTCATGTGATATTAGTGACAATGCACAAGTATCACTCTTCGGGCGTTATATGCGTTACAAGTTCCCAAAGAATCTCTCGGAAACAATGACCGTGAAATTCTCGTTTTTCAGAGTTATATATCAGGAAGGGCGCTATGCCCAAACATTTCCTAAAGAAATAGTTACAGTGAGGAATCTCGTTATACAGATAACTAACAGCATCTGCGCCAAACCAGTTTATCATCGCCAATTTAAGGTACTCTTGGACAAAATAAATAGTGAGTACGTAGATTTACTTCTGCTCAATAATGCTAGCTGGCTTTCCTGAGAAAACATTATGAAACGCTTTGCTTCATTTATAAAAGAAATAAAATTTTCCAGTGCAAAAATTGAATAACTCGTCAGGAATAGGAAGAAGACACATGTTTAAAAAAATTATATTTCATGGGCGACATCACTTCCCTTTTTAATGCTGTCAGCGTATTGTTACAAAAAAAAAAAAAAAAGGAAATGTAACATATGCATAATCAGAAGAGGTAAAGTGTTTAGAAAGTAAACTACAAATTCTTGCCGAAAAAATTACTTTATTTCAAGTATTTAAAACAGTATTGCGACGAAAAAAACACTCATTTTGATACGGATTATTTCAGCACTTTATTAGGGGGAAAAAATGAACGTTTTCGAGAATTCAGAGCAAATAAAACTACACTATCTTTCATTGCATGTCCTCTCAAAATAAAAATCGACGAAATCAGCTTGACAACCCTAGACACAGTTGCTGCTACACTTCAAAACGAACGAACAGAATTGGAGAAACAAATTCCCTAATCTGACCATTCACTCGGAAGAATTCCAAATAGAGGAATCCAGTTAATTTCTGGTAACAAGTGGGTAGCTATGAAACAACTGCCTAAAATAGAAACAATAACATTTTATACATAAAATAATTTGCCTGAAACATATGACTCGATTTTACTTGCATTTATTTTCCTCACATTCATTGGCTCTACATATTCATGGCAACATTATATTCCATAACTTAATAAAACGCTGAGAAGCAATTTAACAAACGATAATTTACAATCTCATGCTTAAAATTGAAAATAACTAAACTACTTGCCAGACATAACAAAACTTTCAAAAGCGACACAAGGTCACTTTCTAGGTTTTGAATAAAAAATAGCACTTACTACTTTTTTTGCCCTAAAAATATCCATACATACCTACATATACATGGAGATATCTAGCATAAAATATCCATACATACTCAGGATCTAATTTAGTGATAACTTATAATAGGTAGTTAAAGAGAAATTACGCATGATTCCATGAGTGTATTGCAATCTTTAAATCATCCAAATCATTCGCCTCATGCATTAGTCATTGAAATATTAAAAACAATTTACAATCTAAAGTCTGCAAATATCAAGCTAATATTTTTGTTGCAAACTTTCACACATGGGTATAAAGGGAAACGAGACAGTCGCAATTGCTGCTAAATCTGCATCTGGTGAAATCTCTCCCACCACGCCATATTGTGATGTCATTAAATACATTAAATTACCAATTCATAATTACTGACAAGATCAAATGAATCTCGAAATGGACAATAAATTGATTCATATAAAACATATCACTTCTCATTGGAATTCATTTTCATATAGAAGACTAGGCGCTATTACAACACGTTTTAAGACACACAAGATTTATACATAAATATGTATATCTAGGGGAAGATTGCCCTATATGCAACAATTGTATTTGTTCTCTGACTGTGAACACATTTTAACTGTATTCTCGCTTAAAAACATTTTAATCTTACAGTATCTTTAATTGACTTGTTTGGGGAATATCTTTAACAAAGTATTTTTAATTTACTATATGATGTTGGTTTTACTGCACACATATTATTACATTGAACTTTATTTTGTTTTGCACCTTCTGTTTCAATTTAAAATTGCTTTTTCTTCAAAAAAAATTGTAACATCTTGTGTTTGGCACAATATATCCCAAGGGGATTCAGAATCAGAAATTATAACCAACCAACTAACAATATAATTTTAAAAACTATTGAAGATAATCTTTCGAAAATTATACCAAATTACATTATGATATTTTATATAATTGAAACTAAAATTTTGTTTCTTATATATTTTTCTTTTCAGCAATAGGTACATAATAAAATATGAAAAATTTTAAATAACAATTATAATAATACTTTAAAAAACTCGAAATAGTATTAAATGTTAAATATTTTTAATTAAACAAAATTCTAAAAATTATTTTTAAAAGTTATTTATTTTCAAAATTAGCTAATAAAAGTAAAGACTATGAATTATCACATACAAAAAGTATATAGCATTTTATTGAAACTTACATATCGATTCATTTTGTGAATCTGCGACTTAAACTTTTTTTCAAACACCGTTGCCTTCTATGAAGCAATATAGTGTTAATTATAACGGTATGATCACCCATGCTAAAAGCTAGAAAACAAATGATAGAACAGAAGTTGATTTGAGTAGAACTACGCTGGTATATGAAGGCGAGTCCATACAAATCAGATTCCAGAAATATTGAATCAGATTTCACACCAAAACTTTGCAAGTTACCTTAGATCGAAAATTCATTTAAAAAGAAACTTTTCTTGACGGTTGAGGTAGAGACCCTGTGTACTGTTGAGACTATCTGATTATTGTATCATTCAGTCGTTTCTCCACTTAAAAATATGTATATCATGTGGTTTTCTCAAGATAAAAAAAACCGTGCAAACTAGTCTGACTCAATTGATTTACTATATCACCCGCAAAATCTCTCTTACAAAACGTTGTCATTCACCAAAATACAAACTTTTCCAAAACATAGACAGTAAACAAGCACATAGACACCCAATTTTAAACAAAGTAAAAGTACAGAAATTTAAACTAAACTAAAATTAAATGGCAATCGAGCGCCAGCGAGATTGCAGCTTCTGCTCAGTGTATCATATGGTAAAAATTTAACAAGAACAGTTAGAGATTTAAGAATTTGAATTTAAGAAATAAAAGTAAAAAAAAAAAAAGCAAATTAGAAATTAAGATAGTTGAGTCTAAGCTATGGGGGCTTGGTATAAATGTTTACAGTAAATCTGCAACCATTTCCACAACCTCCACAGGTGTGTGTGTGTGTGGGGGGGGGTAAGTGATGCTTTATCGGCTATCAGCGAACTTTTGTCAGCAAAGATTTAGCACTTATTGATAAAATGAATATACGGCGGTTTGAGAGGTTGAGACCATTTCGTAGTTTTGAAAGCGAAATTTTGTTTTAGGTTTACTTCTGTAAATATTGTTTGTGCTCTGATCAAGGGATTTTGGTGATTTTCTATAGTTAAGAAAACATTTCGAGATAGTTTGGTGATGAAATTTTTAATTTTTTCTATTTGGAGATCATTGTGTATGACAGAGTTCCTGACGTACCATGGAGCGTTTGTCATAATTCTAAGAATTTTGTTTTGGAGCGTTTGAATATGTTTCAGATGGGTCGGAACTGCAGCCCCCCAGACGGGGGAGACGTAGGTGATAACTGGGCGCAAAATCTGCTTGTAGAGTAGAACTTTGTTTTTGAGAGAAAGTGGTGAATGTCTTCCAATTAAGTTGATGCAGAGATGAATTTTGTTCCAAAATTTATCTTTTAAATGTTTTATATGTTTAGAATAAGTTAATTTTTTATCAAGGTGCAGACCCAGATATTTAACCACCAATACCCAACTGAGTTCTTCGTCAAAGAGACTAAGATTGTGGGAGGAGATTTGTCTTTCTTTGTGGAACAGTATTGCTTGTGATTTTTCAACATTTATTGCTTTTCATCAGTGTGTAAGCCATTCCTCGAGGGTGTATAGGTAATCTTGAATAGTTTTTAATGTTAGTTTGATGTTGTAGCCCTGGGCTGACACCGCAGAATCATCCGCAAAAAGGCAAGTGTTAACACTGGAGTGGTGTGGGAAGTCATGCGTGTACAAATTGTACACATGAGGCGAGAAGACTCCTCCTTGTGGAGTGCCCGCATGAATTCTGCCCAGGGTAGAGTGCTGTTTGTTTATCCTGACTCTAAAAGTTCTATTTTTTTAAAAAGTGGTAGATAATTTTGATAATGTAGTTTGGAAAATTTAGCTTAATTTAAAAATAAGTCCGTCATGCCACATTTTATCAAAGGCTCTTCTTACATCTAAGAAGACCCCGATTGTATGACGTTTTAGGACAAACTCTTCGTTGATGATGTTGGTGACCCTTATGAGTTGGTGTGTTGTTGAGCAGAAAATTAAAGATTTAGAGAATGTAAAAGATCATTTATATAAATGCAAATCAATTACTTAACAAGAGGGCTTGTGACATGTACTTTTGAAAATAAAAATAGAACTACCGAAAAGATTAAATACGATTCAAGAATCTGAAGGAGGAAAAAAAAAATCAACTTTTAAAACTTATTTAAAAGCTAATCTATACAAATAATGGAATAATTTGAGAGTTCAGTAAATAACGATAATTACAAGTTTTTAAGAAAATGGTAGCACAACAAATAAATACTGAGCAGTTAATTCAAAAAAATATAAAAAAAAAAAAAAAAAAAAAAGGATGCTTCTAAAGGTAAATTTCTATAAGTTGGGAAGAGATTTTTATCTTTAAAAGCATCAATCTTTAATAAAACCTAAGAGGAATTTGCCAGAAATTCGAAAATTTTATTATCACTTTTTTTCTAAAAATATGTTAAATATTTTAATTTCCTTAGAATTCCTAACTTAACTAGTTTATAGAAGTAAACTACCAAAACTGAAATGTTCAACAATGCTATCTCATTGTTGTACATTTCGGTAAACTTCATTTTGAATCTTGGAATTTTTTATTTTAATAAAATACATCCGTGGAATATAAATGGTTCCTCGAGAAACATTTAAGCTATATTCAAAACATTTAAAAAAAATTTGAATGTTTTGAATATAGCTTAAATGTTTCTGAATATAGCTTAAATGAGAAAAACATTTAAGCTATATTCAAAAGGAAAATATATAATACATGATTTTATTTTAAAATATTTACAGATTTAATGATGTAAAAACATGCATGAAAGAAGAAGTGAAATAAGAATATGAAGTTATTTCAAAAAAATTTCATTTTAAAATCTCCAGCGAAAGTAGGTATGTTTCATTGGAAAATAATTGGAATAATCAAATTAAAAGGAAAACTTTTTTTAAAAAGCAAAAGTGTTCCAAATATAAGTTTGATTTTAATACCCAGTTACTTTCATCCAAGGGAAGAAAAAGAGGAAATCCTAGAACACAGCATTAGCTGAGAAAAAAGTGATATTTAAAAAAAAAATCTATATAATCATCCGCATCAGATCACATATACCATCCCTATTTCCTCGTTCATTTTTACCTAACTTTCAAGAATTCTTAAGATTGATGAAGAAGGAAGAAGTTAAACAAGGCGAAACTAAATCGAAAATCCGTGACCTAATGATTTAAAAATACATCAGAGAATTTAGATGATTTGTGATTCAGTTCTGCTTACAGCATATGCAGTTTAGTTCAGCATACTGCAGAAGTATGACATACAAGGGCAGTATATTTACTTTAAACTAAAAACTAATTTGATAGCAGAGTAAATAATTTATAATAATAGCATCAAATAAATTTTCAAAAGGCGTTTTAATTCATGCATTCATCTAATTTGATGTAATAATTAATGTTTTGAAATTTAGAAAAAAAAACATCTGGATACGAAAATACATATATATGATAAATTATTGTAATAAGTTACTAAGAAAAGTCAAGTAAACGAAAAACAGAGAGAGAAAAACAGCAATAAGTTATGCCATCTAACTAAAAGAACTACATTTTATAATTAAAATTTTTTTGTATGATTAATAATTAAAAGTACGATTTTTAACTCTTTTGGTTTTCGGTTACGTAATAGTTCAGCTCTCTGTGGTTAATTGTTCAATATGTTACTATGCATACGTTCTTTTCATTTTTAGGATGACACACTTACAAAAATATTATTTAGGGTAATTCAAAATGATTCGTCCGATTTCAGAATCCCATACTTTTAACAAAAATACAGCACAAAATGATAAGTAATACTATATGAATGCAAAGGGGAAATACGGAAGTTTTTTTGTGTTAGATATAACTTCCTTTAGTTACACATATAACGTCAAATCGATTCGTAAATTTTTGAAAAACACGTTGTAAGGTGTCAGAGGTAATCGATTGTACAACAGATGAAATACATTGTTTTAAGTTCGCATAAATTTGAGGGTAATGGTGGCGCGCATACACTTTATCTTTTATAAGAAGCCCCCAAAGAACGAAATCGCATGGGACCATATCAGGTGTGGTCAGCTGTGTGACATCAAATCACCTGTATCACTGCGACCGATCCAACAGCGAAGTACTTACGTGAAAGCTTTTAAAATAGTTTTCGGGTAATAGCTTCATGAAGAACACACGAGGGCCAGCTATTGTTCACAATAAAAAAACTTTCACAATTTTCGCTTGTTTTCATGTATTATTTATCATGCCGTCTCGTTAATTTTTGAAAATATGGAATTTTAAAAAGCCCTGTAGAATAAAAATACAATATGAATTAATTTCTGAAACAGCTACGGTTATCGGTTCTTCTTTTTTTACCAGTATGTTTTAGCATCTAAAGAAAACACAAAAATGGAAATTTCGAAATGTATTTCAGCATATTATTAGCAAAGTTGAAATCATTATTGTGTTGACTCTGCTTACCATCAAAAAATTCCAAGTTCATACATGCGCAAAAACTTGAGATAAAATTATCAACAGTTTAAGAAGAATTATTTAATGCATTAGCATATCATAACCATATCGCTATTTCAGTAATGAAAACAGTTTTTTTTTATTTAATGCATGAGCAAATCATAACTATATCGCTATTTAGCAACAAAAGAGGTTTCTTTTATTTAATGCATAAGCAAATCATAGCCATATCGCTATTTTAGCAATAAGAGTTTTTTTTTTATTTAATGCATAAGCAAATCTCTCTCTCTCTCTCTCATAACCATATCGTTATTTCAGCAATAAAAGAGTTTTTACACCCATTTCTCCTATAAAAAAGCAGAGCAAAGAAACTTTTATTTTCTAAAATGTCTGGTTGGCTTGGTTTGGCTTTATTAACGTCGCACTAGAAGCAATACGCAGGCTATTGGCGACGGACTTCGTTAATTTGAACCTCGATCAAGTAACGAGGACTACACCCGAGCTAGCACCTCCCTCTCCTAACTTCCACACCACGCCAAAGGAAGGATTTTGATCCCTAACAGATTTAACGTGCATCAGCACCCGGCTACCCGGCGGATCTTTACGTAGTCAAGACTCCAACTCGCGACTCAACGAAAACCACCGGCCACGAGTCTGAAACCATGACCAACCATGACCACTTCCGTGGCCTTTAAAAAAAAAGTGTGAATACAAATTAAGAATAAGTAATGAATTACATTATGAAAACAAGTAAACAACCAAAAATTATGCATGAAATAAAGCTTGAAATAAGGGTCAGAGATGAATGATTGCGATTAATACAGCCTAGCCATATACAGATATATATAATATATATGAAAGGATATATTTAAAATCTTGCTAAGTTTTTACTAAATTTATCGTGCATCAAATGAACCACTTCAAAAATTTGTTTTATATCCAAACCATCGTTATTTAGTTTAGAAGTATAAAATTTTTTAAAATCATTAACATGTACTTAAATGAACCAGGGAACATTCCATTCAAAAACTTAGGTATGTACAATATATCGGTAATTTTATAGTTAATCATATTCTTCCTAAGTTCCATAGGTAATTCACTGTGTGGGTTTGATTAACGTACATTTAAATAAAATCGTTTCATATTTAAGGCAACTATACGTGCACAAATGAGCCGATTCATCAATTTGAACCATTCAAAACAGAAGAGTTAGCATCGACTCAACATAGAAAACATGAATCACAAAATATTGAAAATAAAGATAAAAAATAATTTCTTAAAGACAAGAAGAAACCATTTCATAAAATTTTTCCGGATCTGAATGTACACAGCTTGGAAGAAAAGGCCAACAGATACTAAAGCAAATGATTAAAAAAAAGAAAAATCCAATATGTGATTTCAGCCTGTAGATTTTACGGCTGTTTGCGAAATCTAAAGAACAGGTGATAAACCCACACAAACACTGCGACATTAACCTTCTTCGAGCAAGCACATGTATGATCTCGCGTGACGTAGGCATATTTCAGTCTCCGCACCTACAGTGATATCTGAAGAGTACTTGAAGAGGAGTGATAAAGCAAGAGCTTTGCTTGATCTTAAATGCTAATTTTACACCTATTCTCAGCATAAAAAAAGCCAAATTATTTCAACTCAATCTCCTTCATAATTCGAATACTATATATACATGTGTGTGTGTATAGTGTGTATGAGTATTCCCGATTACTCAAATCTAAATAATCAAACTATCAAATCCCACATAAAAAAATAGTTCAGCATTTTGATATGATATTTAAGCTGGATTTAAAAGATAATTTATAACAATAAATGAGTAAAAATATCAGTGAATTTTATCTCAAAAGTAATATGAATTAATGTATAAATCCGATTGATCATTTGAAATACATATTTTAAAAAAAGAAAAAGAAAAGCAAATTGATTAGCAATGTGACAACAAATAAAATAAATAAAGTTTGTCTAAGAACCATACTATTTACAACAATAAACAATGCCGTACATAATAAAGTACAAAATTTAGGCGCAAAACAATTAAAAATTATTTATAAAAAAAAAACTAATAGAAAAACTATATAGTTAAAAAATTTAACAAAAAATCAAATGACAAATATTATCAAAAGAAAACTTCTTATGAAAATAAACCAAAAATTTGAATACATCAAACCATCAATTCATTTCAAACTCAAAAATCCTAAAAAATCATCGGATACTATTTAAGAATGAAACCAATTTAAAACAAAGCAAAGTAAGAGAAAAGCAAAAATTTAGAAGAATAGAAGTAATGTAATTAATACTGTTCCATACTTTGAAATGAATTAATTTGTGTTTACACCAGTATTACAGATCTAACCATCACACTTCAGCAAATTGCATTATAAAAAGTTGGGGGAAAAACCCAAATTTAAAAATTCAATCGCAAGGGAAAAAAAAGGAAGAAGGTAATGAAAAGTCACATATTCATTTAGACTTAAATATATTCAAGTACTCTTAAATAATCATCTAAAATATTTTTACGCCAGCTAATAATTTTAACTTAATAAAGAGTAATAAAATTATAACAATAATCATAACACTAAGGTCCAGCAAACTCAAACATGACACAATACAAAAAAATTTACCCACGATATGTCATCACAATTTTGAAACAAAGAACAAATAAGTACTACAAAAACACAAGTAGAATGAAATATACACACATACAATAGTACCTCTAATAAGGAACACCTTTATTTTTGGGACAAAATGTCTGGCCCAGTGCGTGTCCCTTACCGATTGGCACTACTGTATATAATAAACTTTAGCTTTTTTTAATTACATTATTTTGAATGCTTTTAATTCATTTGTTTTTAAATTTTGTAGAGATAATTTGATAATGTATTGTATTTTCATTTAATTTTGTAATATTCAAAGGTTTTTAGATTTCGTAAATTTTCTTATTTGTTTTAAAAGGTCTTAAAATTTGTATTTTAATTTTATTTTCTATAATTAAAAATTGTCTAATTAATATTAATATTATTTATGTTCCATGCGTGTGTGAAACATGAATTTAATTGATGAGTATAAAGGGCATTAGAAGCCATGGCTGGAATAACAAGAAGAATTATCCGAATAAAGTCTATTTATTGCTGTTGAATGAGAGAGAAGCGATTACATGGTGATGAACGCAGTTGAAGCCACGTCCATTCGACTTCGTCAATTGTATACATTTTGAGATCAGAAGTGCGGTTTCGGCCTACAGGACCAAAGCTAAAGAGAGAGAAATTTACCTTACAAATAATTCACATGCAGGGATTTCTTTAGATCACGTGGTATTGGATGGAGGGATTTCCAGGGATTATAGTCGCAGACAGAAAGCCTAGTAGGGACTATCCCTACAGATCTGAATCCATGTGAAAAGTTGATTGTGTGCAAATTTTAGTAGAGCATGATTGCATAAATTAAAAGCTAAATTGGAATGGTATCAGGAAATAAGAATGAACTCTTTATTGTGAGTTAAAGAATAGAAAAAATTAGGAAATTAAATTATATTTATGTGAAATCAATGTACACATATACACACACACATATATATTTTAATATCAGAGTAACAAACAACAACATGAATATGCAAACTTGAATTTTTGCAATAAACTATTACAATAGAATAATTTTTGGTTAAAATAGACAAAGGGAACTGAATCATTAAGATTTATTTTAATAATATGGGTTAATGATCCTCTATGAAATTTGACTTAAATTTCCGTTCATTGATAATAACATTTAATAATTATATTTCCAAGAGCCAAAAACAGAAGAAAATAAATCCGTTTATTTCAAACTTGAACAGTTAAGTTAAATATTTAATTTAAAATTTAACTTGAACAGTTAAGTTAAAATTTAATTAAATTGGATTAAATTTAAAAATTTAATCCAATTTAAATAATAATACAGAAACAACAATAAGATCTTTTATGTTGAGACTTTAACGTCTCCCTTGCAATCTAAATTATAATAAAAGCTGTTAATAAAAAGGGACAAAATGATAAGATTATTTTAGTTGTGTTTTTTCCCGTATTTATACTTATCTTAAAAATAAAAGATAAAAATCTTTTGCATCGTAGAAGTGGTGAGTACATGCAATTTTTTGTTGGCTGTTACACAAAGAAACATCTCAATCGCCTATCTAGATTCATTCACAGACTATGCAAATGATAAAAGGCTAGCTATCTGTTTTGAAACCCGCTAACAATACGAAGAATTTGTAGCACATGAAAAGTATAAATAAGAGATACCTATGTTTATTAAATTTTTAAAAGAAAGTATCTCAATTGAAAAAAAAAGTCATATAGTATAGTAGAAAAATATTATAATTCCCCCCATATATTTAAGACATTTAAGAAGGGGAAATTTTAAAGTCATTTTTAGACAGGTAAAGAATTATATCAAAGAAATAATTTTAAAAACATACAAAACACTTAATAAACTGTACGGAGTTTATAAAAAATTATTAAAAAAAATATCAACATTCAGAGCGGCAGAAAAAGAAAATTTTAATACGGAAATTTAAAAAAAAAAAAAAAAAAAAAAAGGTTTAAACAATCTCTGTGAAACAAAACACATTGCGTATCACTTTTATATCTATAAACTGTAAAAAGGGAAACGGTTGCTTGGTTAAAATTAATGTCACGTCACTGTGAATAAGAAAATTGTTGGCGTCAGACCTAATAATTTGAAACTCAATGAAATGACGAAGACAACAGAACTGATATTTCGTTGCCCAAATTTCCTCCCCGTCTCCACGAGAAGTTTAACGTCTAGTTTGATTCAATGTAAAAGTTTCTACTTTGGTGAAATATGAATTCAAAATCGTGATTTGACTCATATATCACTCTCACTGCAATCACCAAGCATTAAATAACCCTTTAAAAAAAGAGAGAGAGAGAATTAAGCACATATGTCAAATAATTCTTGTCCTCAATCAATTCGGAAACACATTAGTTTAGAATTCTATTCGACATCTTAAAAATCTTTTGTCAGTCTTGGATTATGGCAGAGCAAATGCTTTTAATATAAGTTATAATTTATTGTAATTATTAGTAAGATAAAAATCAAAGATTTATTTTATGAAAATAATTTAGTAGTAAATAATTTTTTTGATAATAACTGAAAATTTCAATCTAAAAAACTTTTACTATCGGTAAAATTAACTTTGACCGAAAAAGAAAAAGAAAAAAAATATCCATAAATGCAATTTTAGGTATCGAAAATTGAACCAGATAATCAAAGTAGAACTAAAAAAAATTAGCAAACTCATTATTAAATGAGAAATATCTTAATGGAAAATCGTTTTATTCAACTTTAAATTCCGATCATAAACAGCCCTTTAACCGTCTCATTTTTTTTTAAAAAAATAGTTTAAGATTTACCAAAAATATAAGAGAGAGAATAAGTAAAAATACTACAAAAACTTTACATTTCTTTCCGAATGTTTTACTTGTGCACTTTATGAAAAAAAAAAGAAATTCCATAACTATTTCAAACGCAGACTTTACCATCGAATGGAAACAAGCTTTATAATCTTTTGAAAAAAATTGTTTTCTAGTTAGTGCGCAATTTTATTAAATAGTAACTTGTAATTATTTTGTAAATGAATGATTCTTCATCATTAATATAATGAATAATTAGTGTAAAAAGAAAATTTAGGATTTCTTTTTTTTTTCCCAGTCTTTTCACAGAAAATTATACTTCAGTCGCAATTCTTTTTGAAATACCTTAGAAGCGTAACAGCTGGATACACGGTTCATCGATTCAGTCTGGAGTATTTCCGTACAATAATGCACATAATTTTAGTAGAATAGCACAGACTTTGAATTCTTGTGAATTTGTGAAATAATAAAAATCTACTTTTGTAATGTACAGATTTATTTTTGTATACCAAAAAGTTGAAACCCCCAATAACTCGAGAAAGTTTAGAAAATTTCAAAACTCATTGTAAAAAAAAAACGAAAAACACTTGCGACACAGATTTTTTATTTATTTATTTATTTATGGAGGAATATAAAACTGCTACGAATCGTTTCACTCAATGAAGTAATTAAAACTTTTTACAGTTCATAAACTTTGAGAACGAGAAATATAAATTCACAAAATCAAATTACCAAACGTAGAATTAAATCAAAGGAAAAAATTAAAACTCACTTGTCATTCATCCACATAGACAATTTAGAACAAAAATCTCTACTTACAAAAACCGATTAATTTTTTCTCAGGATCGATCTTATTATCAAATACATTTGAACAAAACCATCACTTCATGTCAGTTTGGTTAAAATAACTGATTGTTAAGCTACCTTAAATGATTAATTCATTTGCGGAAACAATTTTTGTGATGCACTTCAACTTGTCAGATAATATTTTCAATACAAAGATTTATATCATTGACTTTTATACACATAAATGAATGTATTCCACCAAAATATCAAAATATCTCGTTTAAAGTTAAATGAATATTTCAAAGAAAGAGTCAATTCTAAAGTAGAAAAAAGAGACAGATTTATTAAGCAATGGCCATGCTGAGATGGACAAAATAGCATCACAATATCAAATAGTCGTTATATAATAAAAAAAAAAATTCATTTTATTTCTAAGAATTAAAAAAAATTCGTTTGGAAAATTTTTTACTTAATTGAAGAATCTTCGCATATTGAGAATCATATTAAAATTAATCAACAGCATTATCTTTTAAAGTGTATTTTAAAAAATAGGTCATTGTTTAGGACACATAAATCGTTTATGATTTTCTAAAGGAGAAAAATTTAAAAACTGGACAGTTATAAGCATATTATTCATAAAATTGTTAACTTATGAGACTCGAAAATCTGTTTCTGAATATAAATTAGCAATAGAAATTGTCTTCAATTATACAACGATTTTTTTTTTTTTTTCCAATACTAAATACGATTTGATTTATTATATTTTGAATTTCTGATTCCACCAGATATATTTCGTTTTATTGTTACTCAGCTATTAATGGAAAAAATATTTTGGAAAAGACTGCCAATTTATTCTCCACAAGCAGCTGTTAACTTCTGTTGGTTTCTATATTACTAAATACATGAAATGGCCGATGAGTTCAAGGTCTTAGTAAAACACTTTTAATTACTCGGTTCAAGTTCTATGAACCCGGAACACCGTAAGACGTCCAGTAACAACGAAAAACAATTGCAATAAATCAATCAAAATATTGCATTTCTTTTTTAAAAAAATATCACGAAAAAATTACACAACCAGAATGTAAAATGAAAATTGTGTTTTTTACAGCACTTTTTCAAAAACAAATATATACATATATTTCAGCTTCATTCAATACTATACATAATTTTTATATAATTGGAATTGCATATCAAAAGTTTACTAATTAACATCATTTGTAATTTTTTTTTTTTTAATTTTCTCTCATAGTATTGTAAAACACAATTCGGTTTGCATTTGCAATCTAAAGCCTGTATCCTGTGCGACTTAGCGTTTATCCATGGGAAAATAATTTGTTACTATGTGGCTTTAAAAATTCATATTTATAATTTTTTTTAAAAAAAGAGAAAAAAATTCTTCCGAGATTTATTTCTTTATAAAATAAAGCTAAGCCCTTTTGTAAAATCTCTTCCTCCTCAACATTTGTACCCTGGTATTTTTCGAGGCATATCGTTAACTCTAAATTACATCTCATGAAAGATATTTCTCTCTCTAGCTGTTCCAGCAATTTAAGATTCTTTAACATTACAGTATAACAAAAAACACAAAATAGAACAGATGAAAATGATAGTTATCTTATCGGCAGATGGAATGCATTGCCAAGAAAGTCAAAATTTGATAATACAACACTAACTCCAAATATCGAACAGTCATGAATAATTCATTAAAATGGATTAACATATCATATTAGTTCGAACAGCTATAATATTTGAAGGAAATGGAACAAAGAAATTCAATGTATTGCTCCACAAAAAAGGAATTAAAAAAAAATCAGTCTTAAGATTTATATAAGTTCTAGAAAGCCTGAATTTGCTCTTTTTATTACGTTATATTTTTGAGGAAAACAAGTTCTTGTAAGAAAAGAGCTACTTTTTTAAAAAAAATTCCTGAACATAGATATCGAAATCAAAGATCAAGAGCAATTTTTCCTCTTAAAAATTATTGCTTTTTTAAAATTAAAAAATTTGAAATGCCTAACATATTAAAATTTTCATACTCATTTCTTAATAAAGGAGTTCTTGAAATTGAAAATCATTTCAATCACAAATAGAGTTACAGCACAACAACCAAAAATCATACCCCCCCCCAATCATGATTAATTACATATCCTTGTTATATCTTCCCGTGTATAATAAGAAGAAAATGGAGATGGATGATAGCTGACATCCAAATTAAATATTTCATTGATAACCGAGAAAAATATGGCAGAAAAAAAAGGATTTCCCATCACAAAACAAATTTTATATTTATTTCATAAAACAGTTGCAAAGCATTACACTTTATAGTTACTTAACTATACAAGTGTAATGTGTTATAATTATATTAATGAAATTTCAGAAATATGGTTTCATTAATAAATAAAACAGAAAAAAAAATGTGAATTTTCATGGCAAATTTCTAAAGTAAAATATGTAATAATAACATGCATAACGCGCAGATTACAAGACATATGCTGTGTAAAAATTTTCGCAGTAAAACAACATAAGTGATAGAAATTTTTACCACTGATAAAAATAAGTAATTTGATAAATCATACAAGTTTTCTAACATTACGGGCAAAATAATTCTCTTACATTTTGATATAGAAAAATCCGAGAAATTATTTATTAATACCTAATAAATTAAATTTACAAATAACAAATTGGAGATAGAGCAGGTTCTACAATTTTTATAGTTTCAGAAGGTTCCAATACTAAATAAACAGAAGCAATCATTTGTAAAAACTCGTACTGACCAAAAAACATAATTCCAATAACGCCAAAGCATAAATAAATTTTCAAAACACACAGTTTAGAGTAACAGCTAACTATTATATCTTTAACACATATATCTTAGCAAGTTAATTATTGTTTTACTTTTAAAAACAATTAATTTACTAAGATATACGTGGTAAAATTCAACCATAATATGAAATATATATAAAATATCCATTTGCTTATTCATACAAAGAATAGAATATAAACAAAAAATAATTTACTTTCTTGTGCATTATTGAGTAGGTATTGATCAAAAGCACATTGATCGAATATAAAATGAATTCTCTTTCCTTTATTAAATTCCAATATGTATTTGAATAATTATTTCTTAGAATATTAAATTATCCTGTCAAACGACATTATGTATAACAAATGCAACACATAACACACCAGAATCGAAAATTTCGAGAGTCGAAAACACTTTCTAGAAGAGTAAGATTCAACTTAATGAATTGTTCACATGACAATTAAAATCACATTAAGACGCTTTAAAAGAGAAGAGAATTCGAAGATTATGACGAATCTGGGACTCAATCTTAATCAGGGCGCGACTGACTAACTCGAACAGATCTGATAATTAACAAAAACAAAAAGGTTGTCTCAATTGTTTATTTAATTATTCAGACCATGCAATGTAGAAACAATATCAAGAATTACGATGTACATTTACAACAAATTTAAGAAATAAATACAAAATATGCATAAGTTACGTTCAAGGATGAGTAATACACCCAAATAATACACGGTTATGACTTTTGGACAATGCACAATAGCAATAATGCTAAGTGCTAGTTCATAATGAGAATGAAACATCGCACGAATCAATACTAGACATAGTGTGAATAAACAGTAATGTTTAATGAACCTTTCAAAAGTGTTCACTAGAAAGTTGAAATCAATACTAAAATCATACATACAGAACACGCTTTTATTTATTTGATAGACTTCCTTTTCTTTAGTAATAACAATGGCAGGACAAAAGATTGATGTTAAAAGGATACTTCCCTTCTTAATTCCTAGCGCAAGTGGTATTAACTGCTGGTAGGGCAGAGAAAATTTTATATTTATTTCTATTTTTAATTTAGGTACTTTGAAAATGTATGACATCTTTCAATATTCAATCAAAAGAATCTCTAATTAATACTAGACAAATGATCGAGAAATCTGGAATTAAAACAAATGAAAATTTTCTAGAATAGCATTACTTAAAATGTGAAGTAAATGATAAGTCACATGAATACTCAGTTTTATTTAAAGAAAACACATTTGACAACCCTTTTTTTCAAGTACTATGTTTTGAAGTCCACTAATTGATTAAAAAAAAAAAATTCTACTACTAAAATTAACTGAATATAATTTGATATAACAATTAAAATATGAACAAAAATCAAACAAAAAATATATGCTCGAGCTATTTACAATTGTCATTGAAAATAATACTAAATTCGAGAAATTCGAAATATTGTTATTTTAACAATTGGCAAAATCAATGGATTAGAACATTTGAAATAATGACAACACATATTTACAAACGAGCCTTTCAAACCGACATTCTCGAAATGATTTTGCAATATCAGTGACTGGGTTCTTAGTCGTTTCGACATATAATAGTGATTCACGCAAAAGCAATTATGCAATAATTACAAACTCGAGATGATTTTAAAAATCTTTTAAGAAATGGCCGAGATTTTGTTAAAAATATTTTAATGCTAAAAATGGAAAAAGTCTAAACTGGAATTTGGTTCTATGGAATCGAAAAAATGAATTGGCATCATGTTATGTGAAGTTCATTACTATACATTCTGATGCTTTGTCATTCTAAGAACGAAACGGTAACTATAACAACAATAAGAGGTCAGAATAACTTTTAATAATGAATTCATATAAGTTAAGTGAAATTCAGAAACACACACAACAGAAAATAAATATTTAAGATTAACTTGTTTGTGCCGGCTTTTCATATTTGATTTGCATATCGTTCATCATCTTCTAATTATAATAACCTTTAATACTTCCTTATACAGCGGATGCATTTTTTAAGCAGGAAACAATAGTAATTCCCCTCGAAAAAAAATTTCGATCGTATGCCTAATTCAGAACCAGACAAAAATTTATTTTGACATTTCACGATAAAAAAAAAACTTTTTGGAACACTGAATCTTTTGTATCAAAAATGAGTAATTCAAAACTTTAAAGAAATGACTCATGCTTGGAAAATGTATCGATTATTATCGTACACCTTTACTATATTGATATATACCTTTTATCAAAAAAAATAAAAATACAACTATGTTTCGATTTCAAAGAATTTTCTTAAATATCTAAGTAAGACAAAAAAAAAAAAAAAAAAAAGCTTATAACAAAATATTACCTTCCACAAAAAACTACTTAAACTATACCTAAGTCCAATTCTTGCGATTTGGTTAAATTTTCCTGTTCCAAGAAAATTAATCACAATGCAATGAATATAAAGAATGGACAAATATTCACCTCAAGGAGAAGGGGGAAAGGCACTAAAATACAATTTTCTTGCAAAGCCAATTGAGAAACTGCACTCAAAAACGGATTACCAAAACTGACAAGTTTTCAATCTTCAAAATAGTAAATACAACCATGTGCTTTTTAAAAGACATGAGTAACACTGTGGGAATCACATAATTAAGAAGAAATATAAAAAAGGAACTATCAGTCTTTTGATACTAAATCAACAAGATAAATTAGAGGAAATCTTAACTCTAGTGCAATATATATTCGAAAAAAATTATAACATTTTAAGTTCATTTCAATTTATTTTTAAAACTTGTGCGAATATTTTCCCATCGTTCTTTCCTCGTGATGAATGAAATATGTCTGCAATAAATGCACTACATATCATGTAGCACTTTACCTATTAAATGATAATTTAATAACTACCCGTTTTTCCCTTTTAAAAATTTAATTTCGATTAAAAGAAATGCATATAAAAAGATATTTCCGATTATACGAAAACACGACTTCGAAATCAAAAAGAACCGATCTGTAAAATTTTATTAAGTAATTTAAATTAATGTTGATGACTCATGAGCACGTCATCAACTTGACCGCTTAACCCTAATTATTAAATATTAACTATTTTTATATTTACTATTGCTGGAAAAGGATACATTAATATTAGACTATTAAGATGTAATGTTCTTTTCAACAGATAAGCATAACTAATGACAAATAAATTATATTAATAATTATGAAGTTCACAAGCAGATGAATTAACATGTGGTGATCAAAGAAAATAAAGCTATGGCCAGAAAATTAGGGGGGAGGGGGAGAGTTCCAATTATTTCTTTTCTTTCTCTAAATGCACGAGCGTGACATACAATTCCTTCTTTTATCTATACATTCCATTCCATAGAACAATTTCAAATGCCCCTCGAACTATTAAAATAAAAGTGGATGATTTAAAACATAGAATGGATAGTAATAATAATGAATAGTAATACTCTTCTTACTAGCAATTATTACAGAATTATTTATGTAACAATCCCTTTCTAACAATTTTCATGACTGACACAGAATTATGCCTAAGGATATCTGGAATAAATTCCTACAAAATACAAGTAAACCATAGTTAAAAAAAAGAATAAAAAAATTACAAAAGGAGAAAAAAGAGCGGAGTTAAAATAAGAAAAAAACATTAAACATAAATCATCACAGTTCAGCCCTACAGCAATTTTTCCAAGATAACACATAAATAAGATATGATGAAAGAAAAATAAGAATAGTGAATTTTAAAAATTCCAGCATCCCATTGTACCACAGCTGCATGAAACATGGTACAGAATAGAATCCATTTTGTGGTTTAAAAAAAACTGCAAAATTGTTACGTTATGAGAGCAGTTAAAACTGGTAAAACAAAAACCATGCAAGTGATTTACTTCAATAACATAATCTTATGAATATGGACACTACAATTTAACAATAGTAAAATTAAGATAAATAATTTTCCTCAAGTAGCTTGACAAAGACAAAGCTTTTTTCACCCTCAAGCTTATTTATTTCTCAATAAGATTAAAAAAAAAAAAAAAAAAAACACTTTTTTTAAGTTATGCGTATCAAATTTCATGAATTTGAAGATAAACTTTGAAGAAAAAAATAAATAAAGTCCTTACTTGACCTGGCAACTGAAAAATTCTATTTCAAAATATTAAAAAAGGATTTCATATAAATTGTAATCAAATAATTATAAAAAAAAAAAAAAAAAAAAAATAGGAATTTTTCAAAAAGGTGGCTGTAAGGCAAAACTCATTAATAGTATAACAAGTAAACTCCTGGGAGATACTAAGGGCACTACATCTCCCTTATAGTGCCCTTACTATAAGGGAGATGGAGGTATCCATACCATAATTTATAGACTTGCTAGTAGATACACTACGAGTCTTAGTTTAGACAAGGAGCAGAAAGCTTATTCAATTTGAATTGTGATTCTTCCCAGGCCTCTCAAGATGTAATTACATCACCTCCTATCGTTTTTGATTTCTTGTAGATTTTTGGTCTCAAGGACTTGATTTAGCCTTCGACTAGACCATGTATAATAAGTGACAACAATAAAATATATTTAATTATTTGTAACACAATATTAAAAACAATTTATAAATTTAAGTATTTATTTTTTTCAAACTTCAAATTCTTTTCGAACAAAGTTGAGCATTTTAATTATAGATCAAATGCTATTTCCATAATTCTCCCCCCCCCACACACACACACAAGAGTGTAAAATTTCATTATACAATTTCAAAAAACATCACAATAATCTCAATTATGAAAAAAGAATTAACATTATTCATGAAAATTCAAGTTAACATTTTATTCACCTACATTTTTATTCATTACAAAAATTTGGTTAGACTAAAAAAAATTAATTGAACTGAATGCATGAAAAAAATTAGGTATGTGTTATAACATCTCGGCAATTAATTCTTATAATCAAAAGGGAAAGTGAGAAAGTTTTTGTTTTGTGTAAAATATATTGAAAGATATGTGTTTTTTGGAAACCTCAAATAAAACAGACTTTAACGCATATTTTGTGAATTTATACTTCACTAACCAAAAAAATGAAAAGTATTTAAAGCACTAGATGTATTCAAGTGTTGCAATGTAGTCAAACACTTTCATGAATATAAACAATTTTATTTTAGTAATAGTAAGCACATGATTACATTTTAATATCAGAAAATGCATTATTACAATTTAATTACAATACAATATTCAACTCATTAACGAAAGTTATTCCCTTGTTTCCAACATTACATTTCAAGCTCTGAATTTAAATATATATATATATATATATATATATATACATACACATTCAGATAAACATTATTCTATTAAATAATATTCAGAAAAGAACAGATTACAAAATGCCATAAAATAAACTAATGAAAAAGCAATACTTCACTCTTACAATTGCTACTTTGTTTAAGAATAATGAGCAAAGAGAACATTTATTAAAAAAAAAATTTGTAAAATTCAAAAAGTACAAATGCATATTTTAAAAAAAAATCAAGCAAAATAAAAGTTTAAAATTCAAGGATTTTTTGCTAGTAAATTTTTCAAATTATTTGAACACTACAGTCAATAACATATTGATAATATTTACAATTAATACTATCAATAATTTTCGCACACATTTACAACCTATTCTACAACTGAATATATGTGTGCATATATATATATATATATATATATATATATATATATATATATATATATATATGAGAGAGAGAGAGAGTCATTAAATATTTTTGTAATAAAGTATTTAAAAAAAGTTTGAATTATTTTTATAAGAATGACAAAAAATTATTTGTAAAAATTTTCTTAAAAGGACTTAATAATTTTTTTTTTTCACTAAATATAATGCAAACAATACTATAAATTTTTGCTGAAAAATCAAATAATTTTTATAAAAGAATATTCTAACTTAGTGATAACATACATAAAATATTTATGCTATGATCATTAAAATTAATAATATTTAATTAAAAATATATAAAGGTCACAAAGAAAAAGCAATGCATTTATACCATTAGGCTATTAATTTTTAATAATTAAATACACAGAGATGAACAGGAATGACAATTTAAAAACAAATAAAAAAACAAAACAAAAAAAAAGCAGATGAATTGTAGGTAAATAATTCATAATGGAACTAAACATTAATATTAAATGTATAAAGTTATCATTTCCAATGCAATGCAATTTTTTCAAACAAAAAAATTGTTCTGTTTTTTGAAAAAAATTAAAATCATGTCAGAAATATACTGATAAATTTATCTTATTTTTAGAACTTTTATAATCAGTGAGTTTTATCAAGTTATAAATTACTCCTATTGAGCATTTGCAGTAATTTCATTAGACATTCTAGAATATCAAAGACAGCTTCAAATAATGAGTAAGGATTGCCGATTCTTGTAAATTTTACATAAAATAATTAAAGAAATTTAACTAAATTTCAATTACTTTTTCAAATATGATATCTTAATTAAGAGAACCATTCACAATTCCATGTTTAAAAGTTACATTTATTGAATGAAGTGAATTTCATGAAAATTTATTCTGAACATTTCCACTGCTACAAAAAATGTTTTATTTCTTAAAATTCAAAAAAATTAACAACTTTTAAGTAGAAAAAATCAAACGGGAAAAAAGAAATTTTTTTACAGAAATACGGAAATAATTCCCTTTAATTAAAAATTTAATGAATACCAACAAACTGAAGAGAAAAAGGAAATATTTGCTATATCAGTAATATATTGAAACATGTTATCCCATTTTTAATAATCAAGACCTTTGATGACCTAAATTAGATATTTCATCATTATTTCGAATAAATTCATAAAAAAAACTATACATTCTAGATCTTATTCTTATATATAATTCATATGTGTTTTCTCTAAAAAAGCAAAGAAAATAATTTAACCCATAAAATAATTCTCAAATGTCATCAAGATCTTAAATCGAACTACTCGATTGAATAGCTTACTGTTTAAACACTTTTCTTCCAAATTGCAGTTATCTTATATTTCCTGAAAATGATTTATCATAGCTGTTATATTCAACATTTAACCAGAACAATTAAAATTAAATATAAATAAAACAATGACCGAAATTCTTATCAAATTAACCACTGAATATATATAAAAACGTGCTGCTCTCTCCAAATGATTTTTATATTAAGAAGATCGGAAAACACCCTTTCCTACTAACAAAAATTATGTTTTTTAGAGGAAAAAAATCCAATAAAACTTTTATAATACACACATTAGAAAAAACACTTCTAAAAAATGGAATTTCTAAAAACGATTTTGAGAAATTTATGAAAGGAATAAATAATCCATAGAACCAATAAAATTCCAAAAGCTGACTCACCTCTTCTATTAAACGGCCGCACTCGGATCGCAACTTTGATTTTATCACTGGCCATAGCTACAATCCTTTAGCAAAGGACTTCACTAAAATTGAAGTAACATCAAAGGGCAAGACAACAATATAAAAAACAAATGTTCCACTAATAAATCCTACAGTGCCACGATAGGGTAAAATTCACATCGTCAAGTAACAAACATTTGTAACGACAACAACATAATTCAATACGCAGAGACTTTTTCATAGTCTGAAATATATTGAATGGCATTGACAGCAGGTTCTCGATTCAGCCTGCTGCAGCAGGGTTGCCATAGAAACAGAAACCTGATCTGGCGCCAACATGATTTGGCGCTGGCGCTCTGGAGTGAAAAAAATGTGGAATAGAAGAATGTGAAACAATTTAAATATATTAACCATTTTTTAATGCTCGTTTGATGAAAAATATCATACTATCTGTTAGAATATTTTTATAAAGCATGTTTATTTTATTCCAGCATTGTTATGTGTTATTTTTTTAATTTTATAACTTTATAAAATATATTTTTATAGTGAAAGAATACTAGTATTAAATAAACTATTTTTATTCATAATGTACGCATAATAAACTACTTTTTACAATTGAAACTCCTTATTTTTATCGATATTTCACCAAGCAAAAATAAATAAGCATATCTGAATCCAAAAAAACAAAAGAAAAGAAGAATTTTTCGAAACGTACTTTTTCCCTGTATCGGATAATATAGATTTGGATCCCCTCCTTCAAAAAAAAAAAAAAGTTTCTTTTTTTTTATCATATACTTTTTTTCTTTCAACATTATGAATATTTTTCTCCTTCACATATCATATAATATTCTGTACAAAGTAAAATAATAAAATTGGAGCTTTGGAACTCAATCGGAAATTTGTTCGAATACAGTCAGGAACAAAACTATAAACGTGTGCAGTTTGTTGAAAGTTTTAACAAGAGTGAAGCAATATTTACAAAAAAGAAACAAAGACCCATCCTTCAGCCTTTTATCTATAATCTGAGTGGGAAATATGAACATTTTGTAAATAAATGTAGTTGCATACTGTAGCAAATAATTAAACTTAATAAGCATTTTATATCAGAAAGTTATTTATTTACCAAATGTACACATTAGCAAGTGTAAATGGTTTGCCTAAGTGTGATACAGAAATAAAAATTAACCAAAAAATTGGGAAATTAAATGTATTTTCATTTCACACAAATGATTGAACAGGTAATGCTATTTTTGAAGCTCCGCAGTGTATCTACTTCTTTTTGTATGCTGATCATTAATGTAAAATGTATATTGGTTCACTTTTAATACATTTTTTCAGAATCGTTTATGCCTAACATATTTAGGTGATATCGATTTAAATTTACTAATTTTCTTATTTTGTAAGAATAATAAAATAGAGGGTTCTTTTAAAAAAAAGTTCATTCATAAGAATTCTTTTTTATTTTAAAGGTTTGAAAAAGAATATGAAAGCGTTAGTAATAAATTGAAGAAAAACAAATAAAAACCAATCATACCACTGAATTTTAAATGATTATTTTTATAAATGTTTCAAATTAAATGTTTTGAATAAACATTCCCAAGGAGCATTATGAATTTCTTTAGAGCATTGGAGTTGCATTTTTCAAATGATTACTTTTTTGTTCGCATGAAAAATTGCAATCTCAAAAAACATCTTATTGTTTCCCATACTTTTATCTTTTAAGCTATTCAATCACAATTAGATTTTTATTAATAATGTGATTAAAATATATTCTTAAATTTAAATTATGATTTATTATTTATATTTAGTTACTTGAATCAAACCTGCTTTTAGGTTTAGTTACGCGGATATTTTCTCTCAGAATTCATAGTATAATCCTTTCCACAATTTCTACACATAACCCCACCACCACCACCAAAGTTTCTTCTGGATTATAAACGATAAAATGCTCAGGAATACCACATTTTTAGTATTTCTCAGTCTGTTAAAAATAATACACAATGAAATAGTTTGAATAAGTTAAGATACCGTGAAACCATTTTATTAAAGTAACGAGAAAAGTTAGATTTCTTTTCCTTATCCTTATCTCCTTTATTAGAACAGGCGTTGTTTCTTTATGTAAAAAACCAACTGCACCATGAATATTATAAAATAATAAAACTGCAAATGTATGGTTTTAATTAAATAAAATTATATAAAACTATTTCATCTCGTAAAGTTACTTATGGAACATATGTTTGTGAATGTTAGACGAGACTTTTGGAAGTTTCGACTAACATTCACAAACACGCTGAAACATTAATATATTTTAAGCTTTCTCTCAAATATATTTAGATGAAACATATTAGCAATGGTTCAGCCTTTTGTGTGTAATGAGGGGGAAAAAACATTTAAAAATCAAGCGGCTGAAAAATAATCTTGTAAAACAGGCTTTCTTACAATATCTCGGTATTTGCAGGAAATGCAACTGTTTCACTTGTTCAATTAACGTTTCCTAAGGCTATACAACTGATAACTGGCAGCAGTTCTCATAATTTTGAGCCTCAGATAATCGATAAGGACGATATGAGAGCCGGTTACTCAATCCCATAAATCCACACAGTCCCACTTGAGAACTTTTTTGTTGCATTTAATGTTACGGCTCCATAATTCAACTCTGCTATTTTAAAAGGTATCCATTCACAAGTTCTATACTCACTAATCACAAGATTCATAATTTTTCTGATAAATTACGTACCTCTATTAAAAATAAGAAAGCATATATTTTTTCCTTCATATATTACTAAAATCGATTGCATGAAATTATAATTATATTAATTTCATTCATATTTTATTAACAAAAAAATTTAGTATCTATTTATATTCTTGTATTTTTCTTTTCTTATATTATTCTTAAGATTATTGGTAATACAATTCATTAGGAATTCCATGTACAAGCCGTTCTTTGTTCCCTCACTCGCTATTTTCTGTAACAATTTAAGAAATTTTTCGTATTATTTCTTCCATTATTCATGATTTATACATATAGACTTGCATCTGTCTTAGAAATATTTGCTGAAATTTTTTTTTATATTATTATATGTGTGATTATAAAAAAGGAAGAAGAATATTTTGTTAGCAGATCTGATATTTTTGTTCGTTTCTTGAGAGAGATTTAAGAATCTGAACACGCAAATCTTGGGTTTTGGCATATCGTCTTAGAGATATTTTAAGATTTTATTTTCACACTAGTAATATGATATACATTCACATAAATCCTATCAGAAACTACTCGAGTGAATGTTTTTCCCTTTTGAAACTTAATATCAAAAAACTTTTACAATGCCGATCATTTCCAAAAACTTCTTTCTGAAGCGATTCAAAAATCAGAACTTTTTTTTTACCTTATGCCATAATAGTTAAGTAAAACACTGCTTTATTGAAAAATACTTGACGATACACAATTTTCTTTCAAAGATAAAACATACAGAACGAAACATAAGTCTACCTCTCCCAACTGCCTGCTACAGATATTTTTGGAAAACTCTCGATTCAAGCACAACTCCCTGCTTTTTCACAAGTCAGAAGGAAACTCATTTACTATCTCTCACTTGAGATATATTCCAACATAAATTTTTGAGGCTGAATCTTCTAATCAAGGGTTTTGAGTATTTTGAGGCTTAAAAACCAGACATTTGTTGTTGTGCTTACCTTTTGTGGTATAATGTATTTAGGGTGCCAATGGCGTACCCGGGAGGGGAGAGGTGCTACAAAGGGAAAGAAACTTATTCTTCAGACTTGTCAGATTGTAGTATTAGTATTTTGACTGCTGAACATTTGCTATAGAAAAAGAAGTTACTGGCACAACAGACTAGATAAACTACTGTAGAAGCTTTACAAAAATGCAACGTAGATATTTTTTCGAATATCCATAAACTTAAAAAAATTTTAGACACCTTGCCTGTCATAACATGTACTTCTGAATGATCGTTATCAACTGTGGAATATTTAAAAAAATATTTAAGATACAGTACACCTGAAATGTATTTAAAGAGATTCTGTTTGTTACGTATATATAAAAATTTATCTGTAAGTAAAAATTTTAAAAATTACAAATTGTAAAAAATTTGCAAAATTAAAAACGGTGAATAAATATATCTTTGTAAAAATCAATATGTATAGAATTTTTCATTTCAATACATTCGCACATTTTTAACTACATTTTAAATGTGACAATTTTTCCAATTATTTAATTTTTTTTTTTTATCTATTTTTCAATGCTATTGAATTCCATCGATTCTGGTCTGAAGGATTTTTTTTTGTTCTTATGGTATCTTTATAATTTTCCTTAAATGATATTTATCTATGTAATTTTTATTACCTAATAAAAATCATATTGATTCTTGAACAGTTTTAAGCAGGAGAAATAAGATTGATGTTGTATATTCTTTTGTTTTTAGCAAATGGTAATTCTAAACTAAAGAAATCGTTTCTTTCATGGCAAGACGATATGCACCCCCACCCCCAAAATTTATTTCTGTTCACGCCTCTGTGGGGAGTGAAGTACCTCTTCTAATATCGTCATTGTCATCAGATATAATTTAAAATTGCAAGGTACTCCGACACCCCATTATGTGGCTCTGAAAATTAAACAAGGTAAATTAAAGATGTCCAAGCATTTTTTTAATAGATTTGCAGCTGGATCTCCTTTAACCAGAAAAGTGTTAAAAACCTCTTTTTTTTATAAATAATTTTTTTTAATTTTTTCTTTTTAAAAAAAAATATTTTCCTTGAAACTGTTCTGAAACAATATTATGTTACACTATCAAAAGTAGTGTTGTTTCAATTTTCTTGTATATTTTTATCAATATTTCAAAATTTTCCTGGCCATTAATAGAAATTATATATAATCTCTAGCTTAAACGGCATATTTATTTGTGTTGAATACTCTTCAAACTTTTCTACAAAGTTTAATTATATACATGAAGAAATGGTCAATTATTGCTTTGAAAAAAAATAACTACCAATAAAAAATAGAGCTATTTCTAAAAAAATTATACTTCTACTATTTCCTAAAAAATGTGTATTCTAGTCACTATTAATAGAGAAATGTTAAAAATTCACTTTATTCTGGACACTTTTAGAGTTTCTTTCTTTAGATTGTCTTCAACCTCACCTGTAAAATTTTTATAATTTAATTTTGCACAGAAATTTTTTCTTACATTACGATCAACTACTTATTCAAATTGAATTTAAAGCTATAATTTTTAATGGCATATTATTACAAATTTTAATTTATTATTCAACTTTTAACAAAACCATTGTAACATATTGTATTTAATTACTAAATAATTTTACTATGTTAATTTATGTTCATGTATTAATTAACATAGTAAAATTATTTGGTAATTAAATACATTTTATTAGTTTGTTAATTCAAAATATTAATCTAAAAAAGTCTCTAATATTATTAATTAAAATTAAACACCAACAGTACGAATTAACTATCTGACTTCTCCCCTTGTCGATCGTTCATTCTAACATTTCAATAAATTTATTTCTTGCGGCAAGAGCTCTGTATAATCTCTTATGTGTCAATATCAGTGATCAATTTCTAGTGAACAGGAACAAACAGAAGAAAGTAATATATGCATTGCTAGTTTACGATTACAAATCAAAATTTCACTTACAGTCAAATGATGTAATTCAATCTTAGGCAACAATCTTGAAATAAGTTGAAATAAAATGAGAATCAAGCTATGGTATCCGATCGATGATTTTTTTTTTCTTTTTCTTGAAAAATAAATAAATAAATACATGTGTATACACCTTTCTCGGTAAAAACTATAATTAGAAAAATTTTTTAGGTTAAAAGTTATAAAGAAAAGGGATTATGCAAGGTTATTCAAAACGATGGACCCAATTTAATTAATTTATAATTAATGAAGTATATATTGGACATGAACAAAATCTACATATTGGTGAAAAGAGGAAATTTCAAGGTTTTTTTAACACAATGTGTCCCTTCGCTGTTGTACGGCAAACATCAAATGGTAGCTACGCGATAAAACATGTCTTGTGTTACTGAATGCACCATTGCAGTGATATGGTTCCGCAAGTCTGCAAGAGTTGTTGACAGAGATGTGCCGTAAATATCCTCTTTAATACAGCCCCACAAGAAAAAGTTACATGGCGTGAGATCAGGAGATCTCGGAGGCCACAAGTGTAGAATCAAGTCTTTAATTCCCATTCGACCTATCCATTTCTAAAGAAGGGATTGATTTTAAAATCATCGGATAGTTACAGCGACTGTTTATATAACTATCACCTCCCAAGCAGTGGAAAACAAAGCTTTAGAACCTCCTCTTTCCTTTGATATGTAGGCTGTTCGTATCCAGTTTATATTTTTTGAAATACAAATTAATTTAATTGGGTCCGTTTTTTAATAACCCTGTATTTCTCTTACAAATAAAATATTTATAATAAAATTTTAACTGAGGCCTTTTGTGTAAAATGAAGAAGAGATAAAGATATTTAATGTTACAGCCATATCAATCCTACAAGCAGTTATAAAAATTACTTTTGATTAATTGTTTTAAATACTCACACTAATGTTCTTTAAGCACAAATAGGTTTTTGATTACAATCGAAACTCTGTTAACATCATAGCTATTCCCGGCGACGATTATCGAATTAGGAAAAGTACTTTTCTTTTAAAGAATTATGAGAAATACTTCTAAGAAGTTATGAGAAGAAAAAAAAAGATAATTTTAAAATATTAAAAATTTTGAAAGTATTAGGAGTCTTAAAATTTTAAAATATTTTGAAAAAAAATTAAAATTCAAAATAATTGCTTGTATTAAAATAATTTTTTTTCCTTTTAAAATGCATATTTTATGTGTATTTCAATATGATTAAAAAAATGTTTCTTATAAATATCTAATTTTAAAAATTTGCTCGTAGAGTATAGTACTGTGTCCCCTTAATAACTTATTCAATAGATTAAAAACAAATGTTATACATTCTGTTCTGTATGAGTTGATAAATGTTTAACTGATTACTACTGATGATAATTAATCGGATCATTAACGATCATTACCAAGAAAAACTTTTTTTCCCCAGTTTATAAGCGAAAATGCTTATATTTGGTACTAATATGCTTATTCTCAAAAAATTGTTCCTGTTTGTAAAGGAATGAGTATTAGTTAATGATAAGTACGTAGTTGAAAACAGACTGTGTCAATGAACTCTGTGAAAAATTTTATCGGCGAAGTTGCATTTGTGCAGTTAATTTAGAAAAAGATCTTATCGAAAAAAAATTAAAAGAATAATAATAATAAATCCCTCTACCTCCAAAAATGCCTTTATTTCTATACAAAATCTACGCTTTTAAAAGTATCTAATTCTTGAATTAGCTTCAATAAAATTTTTATGAAGCATTAAATATTACTTTCTTTTCTGCTTTGCGCTGCCTGCTTAAAATAATCTTCAAATTAAAATAACTTTTGACCAATTGTAGATAAATCTCATAAGATTTTCGCAATTTTTTTTAAATATAAGAAAGTTACCTTTAATTTTAATTATTTAAATTTGCACAATTTAATTTTAACAACATAATATTACGGGAAATTCAATTTATGTACATTGATAATATTACTCTTACCAGATGATGAAAATATGAATTTAAACTCAATTTTTGTATAAAATTTAGTGATATTTCCCCAAACAAAACTTTTCAGAATGCACTTGTTTTTTTGAGTTTTTGTAAATAATAGTATAAATGCTAAAAGAAATTGAAATTCTAGATAGAATTCCTAAATCTTCACGCAAAACTTGAGCTTTAGAAACCTTCACATTCCTTTTTTCACGAATGCGCAACAAAAATAAAAATTAAACATAAATGATAAATCTGGTTTTAATGCGGACTTGCCAGAGTGAGAAATTTGAATTTCTTTAAATTTTTCGAAAAGAATATGAAAGAAAACAAGCGTTATTATTATTATTATTATTATTTTACTTTCCACTCCATGTTCTAAATGGAATTTTTTTCAAGAAGAATGTAGAAAAACTTAAGAGTTTGTGGAGGAAAATTCTTTCAAATGAAGAAAAGCGTATGTAAAGCTAATCTTAAGCTTCCCGTCTACACGCCATTTTGATTTCGTCAGCTTAATGTTAATCCTATGGGGTTTTGACTTAAATTTTCACATTTTCACTATTTGATTAATTTAATGCAATGAAGTGCATCTGAAAGAGCAAAAAATAATGAATGCTTCTGTGGAATTACTTTTTCCTTCCGATTTTTAAAAACATTTTTACCCCTATTTTAATTATTCGTTTACGAATTTTCTGGTCTTTAAGAAATATTTAAAATTATTTTTAAAAATCGGAGGAAAAAAGCAATTCCACAGAAGCATTCATTATTTTTTGCTCTTTCAGATGCACTTTATGGCATTCAAATAGATAAAATAGTAAAAATGTGAGAATTAAAGTCAAAATTCCATAGAATTTACATTACGTCCACAAAATCAAATGGCGGATAGACGGGAGCCTTAACGAAGTTTTCACAATTTCCTTTCATTGAAGTAAAATAAATAAATGCAAAGAAATATTAACGCATAATTCAAGAATGCTTTTTTTTTTTTTTTTTTTTTTTTTTTTTTGTCAAATAAAATTTGTTGATTTACGTATTCATTCCGAATTAAAATAACTTTACTGTTAAAAGTTAGCTTAAATGATTAAACATCTATCGTGTTATTTTCATCTGAAATAACTTCAGATACTAATACATTGTTTTGAATGTCGTCGAATCATTAGACATTCAATACGAATCAATAAATCGCAGAGATATTAAAATAAATTTCAAGAGTTATAGTAATACAAACTATATGTAAATGTTATACATGTGTGTGTTTTCAATAGTTAAAATGTGTGTTATCGGATTATAAACTTTGTAATAATGATAGTCTAGAAATTTGTTATATGTCTTTCCTGTTCATAGCTACTCGCAATAAGGCTGGCATCTAATATCACTTGAATTATTTGATGGACTGCTTTCATCATCATCAGACACCGACAGGCATCTGCAAATTGGTTTCGCCCACAAGTCAACTGGCTCTATTAATTCCCTGGACTCTAGAATGATTGCTACTATCCATTCTGACGTAAGGATGCACAAATGTCTCAGTTTCAGAAACGATTTAAAAGGAAACTAGCAAATAAAATTTGATGCAAAGTAATAAAATTAGTTTTAAAAGAGATCAAAGATATGTGTTTTTGTTAAGGATTAAAATTATTCTGTAATACTCTTTAATCTGAAATTAAAAGCTGAATTATTGTGACGGAAATTTGAATGTTTTGGAGTAACAAAAATACAATTAATACAATTTTTTTTTTTTAAATTTTATATGCAACAGCTTACAGACTTATGAGTTCATAGGTTTAAAAATATTTTTAGAATTCTTTAGAATACTGTTCGCTGTTTAAAGAATGCAACTGTTCTTTTGAAACTATCATACCCCAATGCATTATTTCGAGGTGAGGATAACAATTTAGATATTTAACTAACATTTACTACGGAATACGAGTATTTTAGTTAAATTTATACCAAACTTTTCAAATTTTAAAACAAACGATAGTATTAGAATTTTTTTGAAGATTTAATAGACTGTATATATTAATTAAGTCTCATGAAAAGGAATTAAAAGTTCATTCTGAATTAGCATCTCAAAATGAACTTTTTTGTGTTTTCAAACGTGATGTAAACAATTAAAGCTCTTTAACCTGATGTAGTTAATACACTTCTACTCATAAACATGTAAAAAAGATTTTCAGCTTCAAAATGGCCATCAACAATGTCACTCTTTGAAGGTACTGAAAATTAAAACTTTCCACTTTATTTCTTTTTTTCTGAGCAAAAAAAAAAAAGAGTTTAAGTACAGCTTTTTATTTATAATGAGGGTTTTACATGTACTGTTTTATTTGGATAAACTATAGAAAATAACTAGTAACTGAGGTTTGTTTCCTATAATTACAATAAAAAGAGAACTACATAAACAAGTATTTTTTATGAAAAACTATATGTATTTTTACATTTATTCTTTGTTTAAAAATTATTGCTCATTTTTCATTCTCAAATAGGTTAATGATCATATTTATCAAATTTTAAAAAATTAAATTTTGTTTAAAGTTGTTTTAACCGAGAAAAATAAATCATTAATAATTCCTGACATTTTAAACGTCAAAACTCATATATTCTGAATCCATTCATAGCGTGAAAGTTCGTTCCCAAAATGAATGGATAATATTTCATATGTTTCTAACTAAATGAAAGCTTCTATGGAAAAATAATGTGTTTTTCCTATTAGTATGCATCATTAACTCTCAAATCCAATAGGTATTGAGAGAGAAAAGTCGAAAAAAAAAAGTCAGTAGAGGTATAAATATTTATTCTTCTTGTATAATTTTGCTATTCATGTTTTTAACATGAATGTTTCGAAACTCTTTTAGAAGTTCGAAAAGCATTTAAATTGATAACTCTCCAGAAAGCAACAAAACAAATAATTGATAAATAACAAAGATATTAGGTCAAACTTTTTTTTAAAAAAAAAATTAGTTAATTGTTTTTAATAATCTATTTGGAATTTTAGAACGATTTTAAAAGTTCATATCTTATTAAAATGTCTCTTCACATGAACTATTGTTAATAATATATTTTTAGAATGAAAAGAATGATAGTATACACTAAAAGGAAGTATTAAATTAGTATTTAATTTGCAGTGAAAGGAAATAATAGTTTGTACAGTATAAAATATTATTTCAGTTCTGTGAAATTTTATTTACTTTAAAATGAAGACAAAATTCTTTGTAAATCTCCTTAGTTCTGAATATAAATATGTATGAGTAACACTATATGTGAATTAGGTATAGAAATAAGAATGAAATGTGAAAAAGCCATTAATATTTTCAGTTGCTTATACAATTTTAATAATTAAAAAAAAAAGATTTTTTTTAGAAGAACATGAAACGTTGAGAAAATGAATTTTGTGTATAAATATTTCTTCCTTTACTCACATCTCTCATTCTGATGCTTATTTGATACAGGGCGTCATTTTTTTTTCGGGGCAGATATGAACCGGGGCTCCGCGACAGAGGGAGCCCCAACATCATCAAGAAATAATATAATGTACTCTTTTGCATATGAAAATTCGATAATATTCCTATCGTTGTCAGTATGACGTAAAGTTCTATTTATTGTAAACATTAGTAAAATAGATCTATGAATTTCGACAATCTTCTCAAACTAGTTCCTGATTTTGAGAATGGTTAGTTTTTGCTATTTGATTCCAGGAACTCTCGAGTATCTCCCTCTACACTGAACTTTTTAGTGAAGCATGTGTGTAGAACGCTTAAATGCATTTGCAATATTAAATATCGAAAAAGAAATTGCAAAAAATTATAATTTTCATGAAGTAATTAATGTATTAGCAAAAACAAAATCACGCATTAAATAAACATTCATCAGATATATATTAGTGTTGGCAAGTTTTTTTTTTTTTTTTTTTACTTTGCAAAGAATTTAGGACCCCAAATGGTTTCTTGCACCTTGTTTCTTTAAAGAGAAGGCCGACTCTGTCTGTTACAAAAATTTCTGTTTTCCTTTGGTAAAAACAGACAATCAGTGAATAATTCCCAACAATTTTCAAAAGTACTTGCCTGAAATTTATTGATTTATAAGAATATTTCCAAAAAAAAAATATTATTTGTTATTAATTTTTTTCAGAATTTTCTAAATAACTAAAAATTGAGGAAACATTTCTAAAGAATCAGTAAAACTTGGGAAAAAGACATGAAATAAGCATCCTCTCTTTATTTTGTACAGTAAAATAAACATTTTCAGCGGTTAGAAAAGTAAAATGAACTTCTTTTTCATCATAACCATCTTTTCAAATTTACCTTGTACGGTGCAGTTTTTCAATGCGGAAGTAACGCGGGTTTTGAAACTGAAAATTTGGCTTAACTTCATCGCCAAAAGGCGAATTACTTCAAAATTATGGTACTAGAAAAAACCTGAACTTCCTCAACCTGACGAAGATATTCGGTGCTGGTGGTGCCATCTAATGATCTAAATTAAAAATAAAAATAAACTTGATAGCCAAACGTTGAAAGGAGTTTAGAAAACCGCAGAATCAAATTAATAAAATATTTTAGAATTTTATTAAAAATTCTACAATGGTAAGTTTTCTAATATGTAACAATAATATAGCCCTAATGCGAATTAACTAAGTAAAACTAAATCTTAAAAAAAAAAAATTAATAATTTGATTGATATATTTATAAGACAAAAAATTTCCGCGTTTAGCGTCTCAATAAAAAACTTCTTAATTTTTCAAAATAAAATTACATTCAAATATTGTACGTATAACGAAAGCAGGATCTTCGAATGCATGACTTGATCTTTCTGAATTTCTAAAATGGATGTTTTTTGCTCTAAAATAAATTTTTCATTATTTTCTTGGGTAAAATTTTAAAGGCATGATAGAATCATTATTTTAGAGCAAATTAACTTTATTTAGTATGAAGCTTCATTCTTCAGGAAACATAACAATATGTCTTTTACATACAAAATTCTCATATTATGAATTACCTTCGAATGCATTGAGAAAATGTAATACGATTCCTGGATCTGAACTTTTTTTTTTTCAGAAAATTTGGCTAAATTTGAATAAAATTTCAGTTTCTTTCTTTTTCTTTTTTTTTTTTTTTTTTTTTTTGTATTTTTCTCTCTTTTACGTATACGTATTATTTGAATTCTACATTCAATATTTAATGCTTGAAATGATAATCAAGGCAAATTAAAATAATACCTCCAAATATTCAAAGAAAAAAATAATTGTGATAAACATTATGTAGCTCCACAATACATGAGTAAATAATATTTCTTTCAATGAAAGTTATTTAATATAATTTAGATGTTATAACCTTTTAAAGTTTTTTTTTTTTTTTTTTTTTTTGAGAGAAAATCAATTACACTAAAGTAGTATAATTTCATTCAGAATTTAAAGTTTACAAAATAATTAAACATAGCTCAATTCTGTATCATATTATTATATTTTATGGTATTTGCTAAGGGTTTTTTTTATTTGATTTTTGTGGGATATGGAGCAGCAAAGGCTATAATCCCGTTTAAAAGATGTATTTCATTCAGTATATGTCAAAGTACTTAAGTTTCTGCAGGAATATTCTGAACACTTGTTTATTAGCGACTATTGTTTCCAAAAGCTCTTTGAAAGTAGTATTTTGTTGTGGATTTTTCTTGAGTGTATTCTAGAGATGATTTCTTTGGGAGGAGTATTTGTTACAATTTAAAAGGATATGTTCCAAATCGTTGATATGGTTACATGTACTACAGATTGCATTTTCCTGAAGATGGAATTTATGTAAAAGCCCAGGAGCTATGACCATTTTACAGATTCGAGTGATGAGAATTTCCTCTCTTCTGCTCCTTGTCCACTTGGATATTTTGTCTACAATCGGGATGTTTCCCAAGTCTTCAAAATATTTACTTGAATAAAAATATTCGTTGGGTTTTTCATTCTTTTCCTATAGATGTTGCTATGGGTATCCTCCGAAGCAATCCAGTCAATAAAAATGTTGGACCTGTAACCGATTTTGCGAGATTATCCGCCTGTTCATTCCAAATAATTTTCGAGTGTCCCGGAACCCATAGTAATACCATTTAAATTTGAAATTACGAAAGGATGAAAACTTTGCTGGCTAATCTGAGAATAACTTTTGGAGATTTTATTTTATAATTTTTAGAGCAGTTATAAAACAGAGTGACTATCTGATATAACTAACAATTTTTTAATTAATTCCGTGAGATCATCTAGGGATCATCCAGAGAGAATAAATTAATTTTAGAAATATTTACAATATACAACAAAAATAAAAAGGAAAACTTTGATTATGTTTTTTTTAATTCCTTAATATTTTATTAAATAAGATAATTGTATATCTTCAATCTTCCTTAATAAGGAAATTAACTTTGAATCCTTCAATTAAGCACCGAGTTATAAGATGGATTAATTAGTTGGTTCTACTAAATCGCACTAGAAGCAACACGAGGGCTATTGGAGACAGACCTCGTAATTTTGAACCTCGGTCAAGTGACTAGAACGACACCTGAGTTGGTTCCTCCCTCTCCTTACTACCGTACTCCACCAAAGAGAGAAGTTTGAACCACAGCAGATTTAACGTGCATCAGCCCCAGCTACACGATTGGTACATGGTGGGTCTTTAGTTGCATTAAAGATCGAACCCACGACTCTACGAAAATCAACAGCCGAGAAACCACAACCATGACCACAAGGCTACCGCAGCCCTATTTTAGATGGATTTTTGAGTAAGATATGAGTTCTGATCTTAATTTGTATAGTTATTGTAATTTCAAAGTTCCTAAGAAGGCAGATTCAAGCAAAACAAAGTTAGAATTAAAATAGCTGTTTTTATTTAATGAATGATTTCACAGACGATCAGTAAGAGATAAAAACAAAAGTATGGCACAATTTCAGTAATAGGACAACTTAATAAAAAAAGATATATATGCTAGTTACAAATGAATATTTCGTGAAGTTAGATACATCCTTATTCTAAATCGCCATAATAGATTGATAGATAGGTTTTATTTCCGTCGCACTGAAAAACAGCACGATGGCTTCTGGTGACGGACCTCGTAATTTTGAATCTCATTCGAGTGACGAAGACGACACCTGAGCTGGTACCTCCCTCTTCAAACTACCACACGACGCTAACGGGAGGCTTTGGGACTTGACAGATTTAACATGCATCAGCCCCGATTACACGGTGGGTCTTTAGATCATCATAATAATAGATGTTAAACCCACTAACAGCTACAGTAATCATTGGTAGCCTTCCTCTTCAGGAAGAAATTTAATTCAAAGCCTCAATATCTCTTTTCGATAGCGTCCAAGAACGCCGTTATATATTAAACCAGAAAATACAGTTCACTTCAGCTCCTTACATATTTGCATAAACTTCTTGAAATGAACGTATGCTCTGGAAAAAAACTGGAAAAGTAAAACAGGTTGAACAAAATAAAATTATTTAAAAAGTAAAATAATTATAAAACGAAGCAAATTTTACAAGAGGGAGGTGCAATTATCTTTCACCGGTATTATTTAAAAATTCGCTTATCGAGATCCATTAAGAAACCAGTTCATGTTGATAATTATTTAAGTTCTTGTTATTATTATTAATTCAAACAAAAACATTGCATTTAACTAAAAGTGCTATTGTTTAATAAGATGTGGATAGTTATCTTTCGAAAAGTCTTCTTAATACAAGACGAAGTATTTAAAAAACAAAAAAGAAACAGAGATTTCCATAAAATTAAGGTTTTTTTTCTTCCAGCTTTTCAATTTATAGCAATCAATGCAAAAAGAACTGATGATAGAAATTGTTTTTATTTATTTAATTATTTTGATAGAATAAAATGACTGATACGGGAGCTTTACCTACATTTTCCTTCGTTAAGGTATTAAAGCTTTAATCCCAAAGTATTTCATTATTTAGTTATAGAAGAGGGGGGAAATCACAGTGAAAAGAATATTTCTCACCCCAGCCTCAGAAGAGTTGCTAATCATACTTTGTTAACTTAATAGATAGTTTGATCAAATTGGTGAAATAGAATCTATATCAAATTTGATCGCATACTTTTTTTTTCAGCAGCTCAAAGAAAAAAAAAATGTCTTATACTAATATCACTGTTTTGCTCTTAACTGCTTCTTGATGTTTTATGTACGAGGGCCATCCAGAAAGTAGATTACGTTTTCGTCTGTATCCGCTAGGGGCGGGGCTAGCGCGGCCATCTTGGGGTCAGAGCGTTGCGCAGCTCAGTGGGCATCTAGCCGTGCTAGTGAGAGGTTCGTGCTGTGCTCTGTTCAGATACTGTGACGGTTTAAAATGTCTGCGTTAATTGAAAATCCCGCGAGGTGCGTGCAGTAATAAGGTTTCTGACTGCAAAAAACTGTAAACCGATAGAAATCTATCGGCAGCTTTGTGAAGTGTATGGGGACAACATTATCACTGAAAGTGGAGTGCGTCAGTGGGTCATAAGATTTAAAAATGGCCGAACCAATGTTCACGACGAAGATCGAAGTGGGAGACCCAGCATAGTGACTGCCGAACTTGTCGAAAAAGTCGATGCTAAAGTCCGTGAAAATCGAAATTTCACAATAACGGAACTTTCTTTGAGTTTTCCACAAATTTCGCGAAGTTTGTTGCACGAAATCATCAGCGAAAAGCTTGGTTACCACAAGTTTTGTGCAAGATGGATTCCAAAAATCTTGACAGAGGACCAAAAAAATCAGCGAATGGCTGCAGCGTTGAACTTTTTGGACGCTTACCATAAGGATGGTGACTCTTTACTCGATCGCATCGTTACTGGTGACGAAACATGGGTGAAACACGTGAACTGTGAAACGAAATTGCAATCAATGCAGTGGGGGCACACAAGTTCTCCCCAAAAACCCAAGAAATGCATGCAAACAATGTCGGCAAGGAAGATGATGGCGACTGTTTTTTGGGACAGAAAAGGTGTGATTTTGGTGGACTTCCTGGAAAGAGGCACTACAATAAACTCTCAAAGGTATTGCCAAACTCTCCAAAAACTCAGAAGAGCAATTCAAAACAAGCGCAGAGGAATGTTGAGCTCTAAGATCTTGTTGATTCACGACAACGCCCGGCCCCACACGGCAAATGTCACTCGTAAAGTTCTTGAATCTTTTAAGTGGGAGTTGTTTCCTCATCTGCCGTACAGTCCTGACCTGGCACCGAGCGACTTCCACCTATTCCCAGCAATGAAGAAGTGGCTGGCTATGCAGCGTTTTGATGACGACGCACAGCTGCAAGAAGAGGTAACGAAGTGGTTGAAGGCGCAGGCGGCCGAATTTTTCGACGAAGGAATTTCCAAGCTCGTACATCGCTACGATAAATGCCTTAATTTGAATGGTGACTATGTAGAAAAGTAGTATTTGAGTGTGGCTTTCATCTGTATATAATAAAATTTGTTTCCTATAATTTGTTTATTTTTTATTCCAAAACGTAATATACTTTCTGGATAGCCCTCGTAGTAGAAAAGTAGAAAGTTTTTCTTCTTTGATACCTCCATAGGATTAAATAATGAGTTATTTACAATTTTAATAACTGAGGGAATTATTTAAACTCGCAATACATTTACTTTATCGTGTAATTATTTCAATTCCGAAACGATAACACCACCAATGCAAATTGATATTTTTTCAGTATTTACCAAATTAAGATTATACAAATAATTTTTACTCACATTTTTTAAAATTTCAATTGTAAATGATGTTTCAGTTCTTTCTTGCAAAAACCACTTAAGATAATCCTGCAAAAATGATGTCAAATAGATGCTGGGTTCGTTTTTCTTTACTCAGTATTTCATTTTCAAAATTCATCTAGGTTATTATTTTTGGTATATATAGCAATGAAATAAACTGTTACTGATCCGGTGCTATTGCAAAGCAAGGCTTAAGCAAAATTTGAGAAAGATAATATCCTAATAAAAGGAACAATAAGAGTAATACATTACTCAATTTTTTTTTTTTTTTTTTTTGCTATTAATATCTATCCCCAACCCACTTTTTAAAGAAGGCAATGAATAATTTTGCTTTGTTTTCATTATTTCATTATGTAAATTACTTTCGGCTCAGAAAATTATGGAGGTTAAACTCAAAGAGTGGTAAGGCATTGTGAGAAATAATGTAATGAAAGATTTCTCTTACAGTTACATACAATTAGAAAACTGAGGACAGTTAAAAGATTTCGATTTGCTTCTTACGTAAGTAAATCTAGTCTTGCTTCCCGTGAAACTTATAATTGGCCCCACCAAGATGAAGAAATTGTTTCTATCTCCGCTAAAATAAAATAGTTCTGTGAAACTGAAACTGGGCTTCGAGTGTTGTTTTATTTAAAAATGAATTAAACAGTAATAGTTAGAAGGAAATTATTTTACACACACATCATATGGGGTGGATTGTGTAATATTTAAGAAATGAAATCCCCCATGAGAATTGACGCAGTATTGATAATAATAAAATATGTGTGTTAATCTTTTTTGAAAAATCTTGAAAATTTTAGCCATTTTTTCTATTAAAAAGTTGCAATAACAACTTTTAGAAAACTGCGATACATAAGTTCCAGAATGAATTTTAACATGAATGTTTGCACACCTAGAGTTACTGTTTCGAATTTCTTCGGTTCGAAAGCTCAAGGTTACATCTAAGCTCAATTTTATATTCCAAATGTTCGTGGTCTTATCCATTCAGCACAACTACACTATATATTGAATATAGTCAAGTTGAAAACAAAATTACTGGAAACTTATTTTCCAGTTAACTACTATTTCGATTTTGTTCATTTTCTAAAGAAAAATTGGAATTGAATTTCGTTGTGCTTCTATTCCAATATATTTCACAGTAAACGGATTATTTGAGAGTAATTGAATAACATCGGTACAGAAATTTTGTAAAAGATATCAATAATTTAAGTACGCACCGTAAAATAAAGGAAATGGGCTATGTTTCCTTCAAGAAAACCTGTATTTTTACATTTTGTTTTGTAGTTTTGAATTATTTTGATGCTAATAAGCTTAGAATATCCTCCCAGATTAAGTATTTGAACGAAAATGAAATTTAAGAATCTTTTTGAATTTCCATTTAAACTTACAGTACAGTAAGTTTTGCGATTTTTAATAGAATTTAACAAAAATAAATCCAATGATTGGAAATATTTCTTATTTTATCCAATAGATGGCTCTGCTGAAAAATAATTCGCTTTACCACCTGCAGAGTTCCCATCTCAACTCACTTCATTCAATGTCTACTGCTGTCATCTGTGAAGAAGCGGCTAATGTTTTGAGTTTCTTTTTGTGAAATTTGTGAAAGTAATTGTTTCGGGTCGTTGTTATTAATTTAAATCAGAAAGGAATATTTTAAATCCAGCCACTAGCTTGTTCATGAACTTATCAAACCATCCGAAGGAAGATTTGTTGTTATTTGAAAATTGTTTATGTAAGTGTATTGTATATTCGTCCCTTTATAGGTATCCTTTCGTAAACAAAACCTGTGATTAAATAATTTTTGTAAATCGAATAAATTATGTGTATAATTATGATGAATATTTTATGAAATATTTGTAAAACTACGTTAACATCATCAGACGTAGTATTATGAATATTATATATTTGTAGATGATTTCAGTTTTTAAAAAAAGAATTCTTTATTTATCTCTCATGTTATCGATTTAAATCATAATTTAAAGGGGAAAAAAAATGAAAGTATTGAATTTCTGTCTTTGTTTCGAGATCTTAACATGTAATTAATGCGCATGTATGGAATCTTTTCTCTTTGTGTTGCAATTTTTAAAGGGATTTTCTTTAAAAAAAATTATGCGTGTATTCTTCAAAGTTGCAAATATTTTGAAACACTTAATTCTGGTTTCCATTTTTGAAGTTTGTATTTCGATATATGTATATATATGTATATAATTTATATGACATTCAGGATAAAGGTTTAATCTTTGATTGAGCTCTAATTTTGGGTATTGTATGTCTTTTGTAATTGTAATGTAAAATAATTCTTTAAAAGTATTTTTGTTCTTTCACTCCTTTTCATTATTTTAGAAATAAATAATTTTAGAACTTGTATAATTACTTAGAATTTATAATTAAGTATTGATTTTGGCTAATAATTTTAGGTAAAATTTTAGTATGGTATTTGAACGTATAATTTAAAACTGTGTGTGTTCTTTTAAAAATTAATGTTGAAAGTGTCATGTAACTAAATTCAAATTTAATGTTGAATTTTAAAAACAATTTTGAAACTTGATATTGAGAATATTTATCGTGCTTACTTTTATGTATTCATAAAGATGTATTGAAAACTCTTAAATATTTGGTATTTCAATAACGAGAAAGAATCTGTCAATTATTACTGTCAAAAAGATTTTTTTCCTTCGATATAAGTTCAAAACTTGATTTTGTGAAGTTTTTGCAGGTTTATTCTCTTCAAATCTAAAGGAAAAAGGCATTTTGTTGAACACAATATTTTTTTTCCAATTTTCAAAGTATTTACTTTGCTTTTTATACTCTGTGTATAATGGATGTTAATTGTTTATTTGGAACTGGTTGAGATATTTTTATTTTTGAAATTATAGAGGTAAAATGGAATCTTTTATAAGATTTTTTAATTTTCAAATTTTATCTCATACTTATCATTTTCTACCTGTTTGAAATATTAAGTTTTTCTATCCCCTTAACTTTTTTTGCTTACTTTGTGTTAAGTAACTTGATACCAACTGAAGATAACAATGTTAATTTTCTCTTAATTATACTACACAAACATTTCAGAAATTGAATACATAGTACTAGAATATATATTTTCAATCTATTTTCTAGATATCAATCAAGAATATATATTTTAATGATTTCATTGGGAGGCCTTGTACTCCTATTGTACTTTTTTGGATCTTGAGTAGTATGTCATATTTTGTTTGTTTATATGCTATCCATTAATTTTGGAACATTGTAAGAATCTTTCCTGATAATTTAGTATAAATTGCTTTGGTCAAAATGAAACATTATTGTTATGAAACTTGTTTTTACATTCTTTCATTATTCAACAAAATTGTCCCTTCTTACGAAATTAAGTTTTTTTTAAAAAATATTCTTTTAACACTTATATTCTGTATTTTTTTCAAATATATGATGAACCCCATTAAAAAATTTGTTTTATTTTGAAGCAAATAAAACCCTGAATTAATTTCTAATTTTGCTTAGCACTTATTTCAGTATTGATTCTGTCACATTTTATTAGTAATAACAGGCCTCATAAATAAATGCATCTTTTAAAACTAGCTCATGATGTATTTTTTTTTCAGTAATGAAAGATTAATTAGTTCTTAACACTTTGTATCAACTAATAAAAACCAAAATGATAGTATTTATTGAACTTTCTTAATTCACAAAATGTATTTGAAAACTAACACATCTAAAAATTATTGTATATATTCAGTTGATCTGTTCACTTTAAGTTGAACTAAGCTTAAAGGTCTTCATGTGGTATAGCATCCTCATTTTTTGAACATGGTTTTTTAAATTATGAAATGTGTTGCGACTACCCCTATGGAGTTTTATATATAATGTAATAAATTCAAAATCAACTATTCTTTAATGAATTAAAAAAACAGGTTTCTTGTGGTTTGTAACTTTTGTTGCTGATTATTTCATGTATACCTTTCACTTATAATAGATGTGATTACTTTCGGTTAGATTAGCTTAAGCAATATAAAATAATCTTGTATTTTTCAAAAACTGATACTTCATAATTTTGAACATTTCCTATTTTAGCATATTTATGTATATATTATCTATACATATAATAGAAATGAACAATAGTAAAGTGGAGGTGATACATCACTTTTAAATAAACTCATGTCCTTTAGACTTATTAGGTTTAATTAAGTGATAATTAAATGAATAGTTAATGTTTAAAAAGGGCGATAATTTCAAAAATAATTGCTCAAATGTTACTCCTTTTGTAGTTCAAAACAAATGAAAAAAAAGAGAGATTCCTTCTGCTGAATTTAATTTAGTTTATTTGTTATGTTGTATCAGTATTCTATTTTTTTACTGTCTTTCTTTGTACTAATAAATCAACTTAAATACTGAAATATTTATTGATGTTTTACTTTATATACATAGTATTATACTATTAATTTTTAAAATGACTATCTTTTAATGAATATTTGAGTTAATCTCATTGAAATATTAAAAAAAGTCCTAGTGATTGACTTTGATGTTTAACTTATTCAATAGTATTCAGAAACTGTGTCTTTGACTTTCTTCGTTATTTTTATAGTTTGTTAAACATATTTTTCCAAAAGACAATTTTAACTAATCAATTAAGAGGGAAAAAGGAGTAGTTATCAAAAATATTATTAATTTTAGTTCATTAATGTTAACAAATAGAACTTTTTGAAAATCTATTTATATGTACGTGTTATATATTTGTTACACATCATCTATTCCTTTAGAAACAAATTACGATCAACATTTTTTGTTTTGTTTTGATGAATGCATGTTCTATTTTGGAGAAAGAAAGAATTTTTTTAAAAAGAAATAATGAGTAGTTAGAGTAAGTATAGTAGGAAATAATTCTGATTTATCCTCACCGTAACTACTCACCTCTTCATTTTTTACATGAAAGTTTTGAGAAATTTGTAATGAATTTCAATGTGGTTTTTTATATGAATTAAAAATACATTTAAAGAAAACATCAAAAATCTGGTACATTTACTTGTAGTTTTTTACCTTATTGAAATAAATTTTTCGAATGTGGTATTTTGTAAAGAATTAATCTTTTTTGTTTGGTAAGTTTTCTTATTTTTAAACTTCTGGTAAAATGTCTTATAGTTGAAGTTATGTCACTTTTGCTAAGTGAGTAGATAAAATTAAGAAAGTAATTTTAATAGTTTGAGTGAAAGTTTTTGTTCAACAAAATATGAGAATTTCTTGGATTTGATTTTGTAAATAGAATAGAATGTGTGGAGATAGTAATATTATTCAGTTTTATTTCAATTCCACATAGGCCCATTAATATTAAATTCGATTAAAAATAGTTTATGTATATCTGTAATCGCTTACATACGTTATATTTCAAAATTATTTAAGTTTTCAACTTTTTATTTTTTTAATGATGAACTCTGGGAAAGTTAAGATTTTATTTGAAACAACTGAGTTACTTCTTTTGAAATTTGTTTTTTTTTTTTTTTTTTTTTTTGAATTTTGAAATTGTGTAATTATAAGGTCTGTGTTTTTGAAGAGGAAACTTAAATCTACTTATTGTTCTCATCCCATACGATCAATCAATTTTTTTTCATTCTTTTATACAGGACTGGCTAATCCTAAGTACTTATCAATGAGTTATATTGTATGGTTGTTTAGTAGCAAACTTTGTGTTCTTAAAATAGTAAAAAGTGTGAAATCCAGAATTTTGTTTTTGTGGTCGCTTGAAATTGGATATTTCATTCGGATTTTGAAATTTCTATTTTTTTTTAAATTTGTGAAAGAAAGTGTATTTTGTTGTTTTAAATAATTTTGTGGTTATGTAAAGAATGTCAGATTTTTGTAATTTTTTTTACTTATTCGATTAATATCATCAATCTGCGATTCGTATTTAGTCTTCCATTTTACTTAAAAATTCCACATCGATAGATACGTTTACAATACGCAATGAAAGATAGTATCATTTCCTGCGAGTTTCCTTTTTTACTGATGTTGAAATCAAGGTCAGATAAAAGTGTTTTGCAGGCAAGAGACAATTCATAGAAAAGCACCCAAGAGAGGAAAATATTCTATCTTCACTAGAAATAAAGTTCTCAAAACAAGGTAAGATTTTTTTCTCTCCATATATGTGTTATATATGGAAGACCAAAAACTGAATTTTTGCTATTCCAGTTGAGATATAAAATTATATCTAATTCTTATCATTGTGTGGATTCCATGTTTTTCCGAAATGAAAATACATTGTGCAAAGGCTCTAGCATTACTAATGATAGAAGTAATAAATGAACTTTTCATATTATTATTCAGCTCATATTGATATGAAAAGATGTTTGACAGCAAGCTTTCTTATAACGAATGTTCTTATCATGTACTTCATTTAAATATCATGATAAGATCATCAAGCTAAGTTGACTACTCTGTAATTTGTTCGGGAAATTTTTTTGTAGTGGTCTGAAAGCATCTACACTGTGCTGTATGCTTTGAATCATGCAATTAACATCCAAACTTCATTATACGCGTCTCCTGTATTATTAAATGCTCTCTCGGAAGAGCCAAAATGTGATCGAGTCGCTGAACTACACATGTTAGGATATTCGAGACGATGCGATGAATTGCGGCATGACTTGGGGTCTAGAGGACTTTTAGTTATGCGTATTACTAACTTAACTCGGTTAGAAATTAAGAATGAAATTAATTTTTTTTTTTTTTTTTTTTAATTTTTTTATAAATTTTTTATTTTTTTTTTTTTTTTTTTTTTTTTTTTTAAATTCCTCTTCACATTATGAATGTGAGTTGTAGATATTTAGTTAGAAAAGAGACATGTTTGTTAAGGAGAAGAGATAATTTGTTAACGAATTCTAGAAAAATGAAGTCGAGCTTCTTCCCCAGATTAATTTGACAAATTTAAATGCTCTGCTCTAATTTGAATCCACGGCTTTGAAATTTAATATAACTTATTCAAAATAAGATTTCTCAAATTTAAAAAAAAATATTGGTTAATTTTCTTCATTAGATTTTAAAGTAAATGTATTAAAATGTATAAGAATAGACTCATGAATCACTTTAATGCTTAAGAAATTAAATCACAATATGAAGTAATGATAGTGAATATTTGGCGTCAGTTGAGAAATGTACTTACAGGACTTTTTCACATACTAGAATACATTGTAAAGGAAATCGATTGTTTTCAATTTTTACGTAACAAGAACTATGTAAACGATTCAAATGTTCGTTGTTGCAATTTTGTTTGTGATGTCTTTAATCGAAGTAGGAAGAGAGATAGAGAGAGATCTTTTTCATTTATATGATTTCCAATGATATTTGCTTCGGGGTTCGCTAAAGTTTGAAGATATCTGAAAATCGATTCAGGTAGTAGCTAATGCAGTTTCAAATAAAATTTGGGATTATACGTGTGAGTTTTCTTGAATCAATTGTGATTTCAATTTTGTTTTTAATATGTATGCGTCTAAAAAGGGCACAATGGAGGTTTCATCAACTATACCTATTCTTACCTCGTTTTCATCCATCTCGATTCATATTCTTCGATTTTCATACTATATTCCGAATTTTTAATTATTATGAAAGCGTTTTTTTTTTTTTTTTTTTTTTTTTTTTGCACCGAAATATTGCGATTCGATATTGCTGTTTAATGGGACTTTTTAAAAATTTAATGTATTAATGCTTTAACTATATATGAATGAGATTACAATGTATGTTATTTTATTATCGTTTCGTTAAAAAGGAAATTGATCGATTACTTTTATCCTACACACACAAAATTACGATTGTTCTGGCATGATTCATTACACAAAAATGTGAGTGACAAATTGAATTTTGCATCATCTTTTAGGCTGTCTTCGCCTTGTTTATGAACAGGGCCCAAACTTCGAAAATTTTGTCAAATAAAAATATATTCTAAAGATACCTGAATTTTTTGTTTGTAAAATATGCACCATATCGTACTTTCTTTAGTTTAAATTGTATATGTGTAATTAAATATTAAATTGAGTATTCAAAGAAAAATTTTAAGGACATAGTATGAGATCAATAACTTTGCATTTTAGTCTCATACATTTATTAATATTGGAACATTTCTTGTTTTAAGCAGAAAATGTGATTCGAGTTTGGGTCATGTTCATGAACCAAAGGCGAAGAAAGACTTAACGAAATAATGGCGGATATATTTTCAGATCCCCCCCCCCCAAAAAAAAAAAAAAAAAAAAAAAAATTGTCGTATTATCTTCGTAGCCTCTTTGACATCCAGAGAGTATTTTTATATATTCTTCTAAAAATTCATTAATATTAAATCATATTGCAGATTTGATTTTTCACATTCTATTGCCTTTTTCTTCTAACTGATAAAAGTGACAATTATTAAATAGATCTATATCAGTTTGATTATTTAACTCATCCTAAAGAAACATAGAAAATATCTCGCATTGCTTTCATCAATATTTTATTATCGATTTTCGCATAAAAATGTGTGTATATTGAAAACTAACATGTATGTTCTGTGATGTATCAAACCTATACCCGTTGAGATCAAATCTGAATTGAGAAACATTTTTGATCATGCTGTTCAGGCCTTATTAAGGCATATCATGCACCGCATTCGAAATGGCGTAAGAAGTGTTAAATTGGCTAAGCAGGTGATCGAATTATAATTTTTTACTTTTTTCCTGTGGAACTTTCTCTCTGAAATATTCTTAAAGTACATAACTGGTCAAGGTCGAACCGCCTTCTGTGTTACTGGGTGTTGAGAAAAGAGCAATATTTACGTCTGGAATTAGTTGAGTAACATAGAGTTCATTACCAGATCATTAAAACCAAAGGAAAGTAACGGAAACGAGTTCTCGATCCAAATGTCTGTTAAAATATGATTAATGTTGGAAGAATAGATGTTATCTAATCGCGATATTTTTGGAATAATGAATTTCTTTCACGATGGAAATTAGTTTCTCACAGAAGTAGAAAAAGGTAGATGAAGATGCTCTAGGTTCTTTCCTTGGGATTTCTATTGCGAGTGATAATTATTTTGTTTTACACTAGTCAAACAGGTGGAATGAATTGATATTAAACATCTGTCATGCCTGAAAAGTTTTGCAATTGTCATTACTAATATCTATAATAATTTTGAAATTCAATATCCTGTTCTTTGGAATTTTCTCAATTGAAATATTTAGTGGTTTGATAATGGATTGTTTTGAATTGTTAATTCGTAAATTAATCAGAACATAAATTTCAAATTCTTGGAAGAGTTTAAAAATTAAAAAAAAAAAAAAACGTAAAAGGCAATTATTATTACTACTACTATTATTTTGTTGCTGATATCTTAGAATTGACATTAATTGGATTATTTTGTAATTATTTTGGTTTTATGTGATCATAATAATACAAAATGTGTTGGAGAAATTTGATTATTAATTTTTTTTTATCTTAAATTAATTCACACAAAGATTTTTGAACATCCAGTTTCTTTTAAAGAGAGCATTGCTTCTAAACATAATTTAGTCTCTGAACTTTACAAGAATAAATCGAAAATAGTGAAATTATTTAATTTTTTTAAATATATAAATCGTGTTGAAAGTGATTACATTGATTTTTTTTGTTTGTTTTGATAATTACATTGATCTCAAGTAAGTACATTGTGTTAAATAATATTCTAATTATTTAAACAGTGTTGTGCTTGGTGGTAGATTTCCTATCTACACGACCAATTAGATTTGAGACTCATTTCTGTCGGAAGACCGTCATGTAAAATTATAAAGATCATTTCACGTAAAAGTTTTCCTCGTCCAATATCAGAGAGAAGGATCCAAACTCTAAATACATCTTCAAATAGAAGAAAAAAATAAGGCTTAACATTAAAAAAAAAGTGTTCGTGGTATTTTCATGCGTATATCCATTTATCGCATTGCAGCTTTGTGATTTTGAAACATTTTATAAATACGCCAGATTAAGTATTAGTTTAGCAGTAGAATATAGCAGATGAAGCATGAAACATGTTACGTAGAGAAAAAATGGATTGATTATTTCAAAAATGGAGAAATGTAATGAAATGCTGTTCTCTGTATTGTAATGAAATCGGAATGTAATTTTTATGTTGAAGCATATTTCAGTTTTAAAAAGTGTATCGAGTTTTTCGCTCTATTCTTTTGCATGGTGTGACGTAGTAGTGCGACTCTTGGTATTGCCAGTTCATTTATCTCCCTCTCAGGGGCGTAGCGAGAAAATTTTTATGAGATGGTATGTGTGTGTGGTGGTGGGGGGGAGTTCTCTCACTTCAATTCGTATCTCAAAATTATTATCAAATTTCATTGTTTTTTACTGAGGTGAAAAGAATGTTTTTGTGGATTACAAGATTTTGAATCTTGATTTTTTTTGAGAAGGAAGTACAAAAGTTCAAAATATTTTTACAGAAATTAAATATAAAGAAAAATCTTACTTTTTTTTACAAAAGTTTCATTCTCTACAAATTAATCACCAAGCGTATTTTCTTCTTGCGAAGAAGAGTCAGTATATCATGATGTGTATATTACGTAGCAAGAAAATTTACTCAATCTTCTGTCATTGTGTTTCTCAAGTAGGACTTTAGTAATCGAGAAGAAAAAAGTTCTTCCTTTCGAAGCATTGGATATAGGAAGGGTTACTAAGATTTTTAGAGATTTTCTTAATGTTGTAAATTATTCCGCATATGCCGAGCTTCCAATGGAGATTTCGGTGATTTTTCAAAATAGGTTACTCGTTTGTACCACTGGTAAAACTCCCTCAGTGCTACAAATTCTCTGCAACACGCATCTTCCTGATATTTTTGTACTAAACATTGCATCTGTTCATGCTGCTTAGAGTTCATTTGAGTGTGGGTACCATTTGGAAGAAGGTTCATGAAACTTCCTTGAAGCGTTTTGTGTTTTAGCAGCCGTTCATTAATTTCAATATCCAGATTTCCACCACCCCACCAAAGTTTTACTCTCATATAAACACGTGTCTGAATGTCTCCACTTTATTACTTCTCTTCTTACTCAGAATAGCCACAACGTGTTTTGTAAATTTCGTTGCTATGTGAGGCTGAATCTGTCTCTTCTTTCGGCAAAAATTTATTGAAAGGGTGGCGAGGCTGACTTGAAAATGTCCTGATCAGAACATGTAATGATACATAACACAATGTACAATAAACTTGGATCTTCTGATAGATAATCCCAGATGATTAGCCATAACACCGGTTTCTCTTCCTTTCCATTGAGCTATATATTATCCAAAGTTCACGGTGATAGAAGAAGATCCAAAAACACAATGAATGCATCACGCCTCTCAATCGGATTAATCTGTTTCAGACGTTTTTTATTTGAATCGGGCAAACATTTTATTGCTTATTGCTGTCAGAGAGCCTTGTCTTTTGGGTCTATTAAGAAAATCTTGAACCTCAGTTTTTGGGCTAACGCAAAACTGAATAACTTTCTCAGAGCAGGCACCGAGACAGCAAGATTGAAACTGTGGGCATTGCAGGTTACTTATAATGCAAGTGAATAAATACTGTTCAGAAATAGAAGTCAGGGGACCTTTATAGAGGCCACTCATGTTTCTCACCAACATAGCATTGTCATCAGAGAAAATGGTGTTTTTTCTCTCCAATGTTCCCTTCTCAAAATACTGGATGCTGACAAGGCAAGTTGATTTAGGAAGAGGAAAATGTCTTGATGTTCTGCATTTCTGACGGTATGCTTCGTTGAAATTTCATTCTGGAATTCTTCATCGCTTTAAGACTTTCATAAAAAAAAAGTCGTTAGGTTCTTTTTTCGTGTTTTTAAATCACTCATTGTCCTTCGAAATCACGTACGAATTTGTTTTAAATGAATTAACGTAATTAATAAATCGAAATTAATGAACAAATCACTTGAGGAAATTCTGCATACCGCATTCTTCTCTTAAGTACGTGAACATAGCGTGATTTGAAAGTTGGATTGCTAGATTTAACTAATCTGGAAAGTTACCAAATTAGTTTAAATCAAATTTGCCTAACTGCTCTGAACAAAATGTGCTTTGGAGCAGGAAATTTTAGTATCCTAGTGTTAAGTTGTGGCGATATTAGAATATTTTTCTTTTTCGATTTCGTATTGCTTTAAAACTGAAATTTTTTATGAAAGCGAATTCACATAAAAATGGATAGTTTATTTTGAATACTAACAAAAAATTTTTTTATATGAGAAGTGATATGTTTAAAATTTCAATATAGCAATCCTTATGAGGAGTGTTTACTATTCTCATATACCCCTATCGTTACGCCACTGCTCACTCTACGTCTAATTATTTTTCAAAAATTATCTGGATCTTTCGCCAATATCCTTTTTCAGTTCCTATGCAACATTCATTAAAAAAAGAAAAAAAAAAGAAAGAAAGAAAGAAAGCTGTGAGTGAAATCTTCGCGGTAATTTCTTAAATTTCTTTTTATTTTAGATTGTTTTTGAAATATTTTTAGCTGATTACCTGAAGGCGTTCGTCAAATTGAAAATTAGTCAATTTTAAGTTGGAATCAGAAGTTTATTTCTGTAATCTTTTTTTTTCTTTTTTCCAAATTTTTGTAATCGTTCAGCCAAAAGTAATTAACCCTGGTTGTCCTTAAGATAATGGGAACGAAACAGAGGTTTAAACCTTAATTAAAGGCTTGAAACATTCGTAATGGAAACAGGTGTAGTTTTGTTAAAAAGAACATTTTCTCCTTGAACATTAACAAAAATTTACATTATAAATATTCACCTCTTTCTTTGTGCACAATAATGGCTTTTACAACTTGATAAAAACCAAGCTCTTTTGATGTTGAAATAGTTTTATTTATTTTTACTTTTAGATCTGATCTTTCGTAATTAAAGGTTAATGTGGCATATAGAGACATTACGAAACTTCAGAAGTTAAAATTTCTTCTACGAAAATTAAATATTTTTAAATTTATCTTCATTTATAATTTAATAAGAATTTAAAATATTGTTTGTCTGAATCATATTATATAGATTCCTAAATGTAACATTCAGTTACTTTTTTCATCAAACAGTTTCATAACTTGGTGTATTTTTTTAAACGTTTAAGGAAGAATTTGAGCCAAAAAGTTTCGTTTTATTAATTAATTGGCCTGGGTTTGCTTTCTTCCATTTTTGAAATTATCTTTTTTATTCCATTATGAAATTTTTGTATAAAATGTTACAGAAGAGTCGAATGCATTGTGTTAAATTTTAAATATCTAAGTCTGAATTTCTTACCAAAATATTTGATAATATACTTTTTTAATAAGAACTCTCATTTTCCAAATATTTCCTTCCTGTTTGCATATACAAACGCAATTGCAACTTTTGATAAGTTTTAAACTGATTAATCTTTGCAAAATACTTGGAAAATACTTGAAACGACTAAGAAAATTCATTTATATTTTTAAAAAACACACAGAGACTTTTTTAAAACCGCAGTGCAGAATTTTTTTTTTTTAAAAAATTCCTGTGTTACATCTTATTTCACGAAGTTTGATGATCTGCGTAAAGGATAAAAACTTATAAATCATTACCATTTTGGTTTCTTTGACACTAAGATGAGTAAATGTAAATGTAGTAAATGTAGCGAAACATCTTTATCTAATTATTCCCATTTTATATGAGGACTTATGTAGAACATTTCCTCAATGGAATGGACATTTCCCCCTCACATTTATTTATTGTAGTTTTCTGTTTAAAATAAAATATCTCGGAAATTTATTATCTACTTTGATTTTCCGTAAAATATGTACATTTCTGGTTAAACTTTTTTTCTCCATTAATTTTTTTCTATTGTAACAAGTATCGGGGGAAAAAATTATATTTTCTCTCAGCGTATTAGGAAACACAAATAAAAAGTGCAGTAAAACCGCGTTAATTAGGATTAATTGGAACCGGATATCGAACAGGGTATCGAAAATCTGGACTAACCGGGCAATGGAAAGAAATGAAATAAAATGAAACATGCTCAAAGAAAAATATCCTCATGTTAAACAAATCGAGTATGAATGATATTTACAGAAGATAATGATATATGTTTTGTGAACAATAGAAGTGCGCTTAAAGTTGTTATATTGTACTTTCCATTAACGCAATGTGGCATCATTTGTGACTGGTGATAAGACATGTAATTAAGGTTTTGTGTTGACTGTGCCCAGAATATTTATAAAATAACTCCCATTACTCTTTTTTTATTATTATTCATTCAAAACTGTTAAAGGACTTCAGGAAAGGAAACCATTTTTCAAAGTAGGTACTTGAAACAAATAAATTATGGAAATTAACAGGTTATTTCTAAAATGGGGGGGGGGGATCTTCATTCCAACGGATTCGGGTTATTTGGAGATCCAAGTTTCAGGGGTCCGTCTAAACGAGGTTTTCTTGTATTGTTTTTTCCTATTTTTCCTAAAGTTGCTCAATGAAGGAGGTGTGGTGTGTGTGTATGTAGTGGTGAGGAAAGGTGGGATGCATATGAAAATCAGGTGATTTTTTTTATATATTATTCAAATATATTTAAACCGAATACGTTGTCGTGCGATGGGGCGCCTAATTGCTGCCGAATCGGACCTGTCTTCACGCCGACGCCCCACTCGAACGCGGTGATTATCATTGGAGAAACAGAAGTGGGATTCATCTGAGAGCACGATCCTGTGCCATTCCGTCGTCCACATCGTTCGCGCCCAGTACAATTGCAGACGTTGGCGTCTATGCCGTGGGATCAATGACAATTTTCTTAACGGACGCCATGAGTGCCGGCCTTTAGCAACCAATCGACGGGAAATGTTTCTGGTCAATATGGGAACATCCAGGTTGTCTTGAACATGCTGCAGAAGGGAGATAGAAGTGGCTTCCTGGTCCTCCTCTGCTTATCGTCGATCCATGATTGCTGACGTTACTCGAGCTGCACCGGCACTCCTCAAACTTGCCATATTTCCTTGTTCCATTGCCATTCCTTCTTGGTGTTGCCTTTTCAGTGTCGCGTAGTGTTTATATAGGAAGAGGGGTCTGGAATATTCAAAAAAGGCAAGAAGTTATTCACAAATACCAACGTTTAATATGACGGACAAATGCGAATGTAATCTAGCTACGAAGATGCTGCAATAATGTTCCAGCTCCTTTGCGCTTAATTAAATCTTCTTCCCGGGATAAACTGTGACCGCGGATTCGCGGCTGGCGGTTTTCGTCGAGTCGCGGGTACGAGCCTTGATGCCACTGAAGACCCGTCGTGTAGCCGGGACTGATGCACGCTAAATCTGTCGGGGTCCAAAGTCCTCCCGTTGGCGTGGTGTGGAAGTTAGGAGAGAGGATGCCAGTCTCAGGTGTCATCCTCGTCACTTGACCGAGGTTCAAAATTACGAGATCCATCGCCAATATCCCTCATGTTGCCTGTAGTGCGACGTTTATAAAAACCAAACCAAATCCCGGGAGAAATCGATTTTCAAATTCGATCCAGCTCCAGCGCCTTTGCACGTTTGAAATTTTTTTCTCTTTCTTTTATGGCCTCCAAGCCCCGACTCTTGCACTCCTTACCTTATGATTTCCAAGCCCCTACTCCTCTCTATTCTTCATTTACACGGCGTTCCTCACGCACAACGCCCCTTGGCGTTCCAGAGCGTCATCGGCTACATGATCAAATGTTCCTACATACTCATATACGCATGCTTTAAATAATAATTATTTGTAAACAAAATCAAATGTAATACAGATTGTACACTCTAAAACTTTTTGAACAATTATTTAGAACAAAATACTAAAATATTATCGAATTAAAGAAAAACCAACAAGTTAAAGATAATCAAAGATAAAATTACAAATATTATCGAAAGTAAAAACTCCAATTAAAATAAACCAAAAATGTACTAAATACATCAAACAAAATATTAATTTAATGCAGCCAAAAACCATTAAAGAAATTACAAACAATTAAAAAATCAAACAATGTTAAAATCTAAGCAAAGTAGGGAACAAGTAAGAAAATTTTTAGATAGTTAATTAATATTTTTCCATGCTTTGGAGTGGAATAATGTGGGTTTATATCAGTATTACGGATCCTACTATCACTCTCGACTGAATTTCATTAGAACAAGAAAGTATAAAATCAAAAATTAAGCAAAAATACAAAAACAAAAATTTAACCATAGGGGGAAAAATAAACAATGGAAACAGATTCATTTAGATTTAAATGTACTACTAGTAAAATTGATCTAAACATTTATACACCTATTAATAATTTTAGCTTAAGGTATTATATATTTTTTCTGTATATACACACAATTTAATAAAAGTAATTTAATTCCCAATTTTTTCCCATTCTCTAATTCAAAGGTATAAAGTTCATTCCTATTTTCTGATCCAGTTCCAAATTAACCCTTAATTTATGTGATCACGCGTTCATAAAAACTGTTGAATCCGCTCTACCATATTCGTAAATCTGTCAGAAATAGTCCCTACTAGACGGATAGACGTCGGGGAAATCCCGTGAAATCTCTTCATCTTATACTTTTCACTGAAGGGAATCATAAATGCGTTTTTTCATGCGATTGCGGAGTGATTATATATATATAATGTGTGTGTGGCGTATGTGTTATGGTTAGATCTGTAATTTCGGTATAAACATACGATTGCATTCCAAAGTATTTTCTGAATTGTTGCTTTCCTTTTACTTTGTTTCAAAATTGGTTTGATTCTTAAATCGCTTTAAATGATTATTTGGGGTTTTTTAGTGCATTACACACACACACATATTTGATTCGAGCTATTTATAAAGTGTTAGCATCTTACTTTTTTGAATGGAACTGATAATTTTTTTCGTGATGTTTAATTAAAATTTCATCTGTATCTTAACTTAGACCATACCGAATCAAAAATTTAGAAACAGTGCCAATATTCGTGAAAATGTCATGATTTTCAGAAAAGTTGATTTTATCGGTTACTAAGTTAATTTTCTATCGTGAAGTTACCGGAAAGAAAACATTCTACCGGATCTTTTTGGGGGAGGACAGGACGCAAGGAGTGAAATGTGTTTTCAAAGCTTCTATTTTCAACATTTATTACACAAGATGACAATAAGACATAATAACATTACAACGCTTTTACACTTGTGAAATTTTTGTATTCCTTAATTAAGTATTAAATAATTGATTTATAATTTTACTTTTTCTATTTCGAGGTACTTATCAATATTAACAAAAATGTTAATTGAAAAAATAATTATCTATTATAAAAAGTGCATTATTTTATCGCACATTCTTACGCAAAATAAAATGTCTTAAAATTGCTATGATATTTTAATGAACTTAATGTTGTTATATTAAAGTTTTTATTGCACCATTGCAGAACTATATACTGCACTGAATAAGCAGTGTCAAAATTACATTTTGCAAAAAATAAAAGGATTTTTAAATATAAGAACATCTATGTGTTTATGCCATATGTATTCAGTTAAACTCTTTATACTCTGAAAAAACGCTCACTTGTAATGAAATAAAAATATGTTTCATATTTTAAATGAAACGAATGCATTAAAATATAAAGAAATGAATTTATCTTTGTTTCCCCTTCTCAGCAGAATTCCCGAGAAAATCATTTTAAACAGATTAGATGTTCATTTACGAATTCACGACATTATTCTTCATAAGCATCACGGATTCTGCTTGAATTACCCGCAACAACTCATCTGAGTGATAGAATACATCAAAAAATACTTCTATAATAATATTTAAAAAAAAAACGGGTGTGGTTATCTTGGACAAGCTGAAAACCTTCGACTGATTTGACACATTAGCCTTATTTTTAAAACGATAAAAATATAAAGTTCCTCCATATCTAGTCAAATTTATTAGTTCTTACCTGGCAAACTGAAAATTTACACTCTCACTTAACGAGACTAATCCCAGAAACATTTAATCTGGTGAACCTCAGGGCAGTTTATTGACTCCAATTTTATTTAATATTATATGAACGACATACCCTTACACCCTTACATCGCAATACAATTCTCTGCATGTACGCAGATGACACAGCGCTACTAGCAAAAAGCGTTAACCCAAAGGCTTCTTTCTCTCAAATTTTTTCGAAGTCCATAGCCCCTCCTCTGGCTGATAGGATATCTTTCTATCGGCCAATCAGATTCTCGTTTAGACGAGACGAATAATTCCCGCAGAATTTTTTTTCATTTTATCTGCTACTTTCCAGTTGGGCAACCGAATCCGGTCCCCACATCTATCTCATTCAAGGCAGCCACCTACGACAAATCTGTCATACTATAATTTTCAAACTTCTGACGATTGTAATTTAACTTTAAACTTTATAAATTTTTAAATTACTTAAATTTTTAAATGGAACGAAGACCTCTTTTTTTTTTTTTTTTTTTTCCTGAACTCGTTACTTTTTCTGTTGGTCAATACTTTGCATGCTCTGTATTGAGTACGAATGTGATAGTGTGAAGCAAAAACAAACAAAGTACTGAGCGACAGGAACTTTTCGCATGATAATAGTATTTTAAATTTTAATTATTTTCGTAATTTTTCCTCCAAATACCTGTCCATCAAGTAATTATTTTAATCTTCGTGCTATTGCTTCGTCTTAATCTTAAAGCATTTTTAAACATTTTTCAATGATCTATAATTACTTCTGGACAAGTGTGATTTACGAAGTCAAATCTCACAATAGTTTTTTTTTCTCCCCAGTTAGAATGGGGATATAAGCCAGAAAGTGTTAAGTACCCAGAAAAGAGCCATCTTCCGCAACTAACATCCAGAAAATAAATTCTTAAGTTACTTTTTTATTGCGCGGAGGTCCAAGTGAATTAAAAAAGTGTGTTTGCCGTTTCTAATTCTTATGTAATTTGTCTAGATATTTTCTACGAGTGAGTGACAAGTTTCTTAAATATGTGCCAAACTGGAGTAGATGAGTCACTTTTTTACGACAACCTAGCGTGAAATTTTGTTTTTATCTACACTTGAGTTTTTACGCGTGCAGACAAGAGTAAATACTTGCCGTATAACTCATGGTTGAAAATTCTTCTGTTTAGTTAGCGAATAATTTTAGTGTTGATCATCTTCGCATGTTTGGGTGTATCCCATGAGGTAGTAGAAGGGAGTAAAAATTTATTTTTTGACCTAGTACATGGAGAATGAAACGGCTCCGTACTCGTTTCTTAGCTCCATTGATTTTTACATTTCCTCGGATGAAAAATTCATTCCAATACAGTTAAGGTAATAGATTCTTTTTCCTTCTTTAATAACAGTGATGAGCATGATATTTTTATCTATGACGTATTTTATTCCTAAAAGGTAATTTAATTATGAGATAAAGAGTAGTTGGCGTGGGGGGTGATATATCATTTTTTTAAAGAATAACTGTAATTTTGAGTAAATTTTTTTATGATCCTATGATGGTGATTGTCGTTTTTGAAAACTGATCTGAAGAAAAACTTGGAACTAGAATGGGTTTTATATTTAAGCGGATGGGACCGGAAAGGAAATATAATATTTGCAACAAATGATACCAGTGGCGTAGCGACGGGGAGGGGAATATGGTGGTTGTTGTAATTCCCCTCCTCCCAGCTGGATTGCTGTACTCTGAAATTTAAAACAAAAACTTTTTGCTCCACTTTCTCCCATTGGCGTTGTATGGAAATTTAGAGAGGAGGCTCCTGCTCAGGTATCGTCCTCGTCACTTAACAGAAGGTCGACATTGCAAGGTCCGTCGTTAATAGCTCTCAGAGGGGAAATATGTCCTCTTGGTTACACTAAACAGGACTGTTTAGATTCTACATGTTTAAACTGAATTTTTTTTTATTTATAAAATTAAGTTTTCTAGACAGATTTCGGCTATCGGATTAGCCGTATCGAGAGCTATTTCTCATAATTTCAAAGTTATTATTGATATTGACAGGTTATCGTCAATGCTTTAATTAATATCATTAAAAGAAAATTAGCAACTTATTCTGATTTTTGCTACTGATACTGGATTCGGGTATCGTCGAAGATGATTACTACGAAATTGCAGATTCATTTGCAAAATTCTCTGTCACTGATGGTGATGGAATGAGCCAGCAAGAAATATTTTCCAGAAAATTCTACTGTTAGTTTTTTATTCTTGCGTTGTACATTTTCTGCTCTGTAATTACATTGTAAGCTTTTATTTACTTTTGAATTTTTCTATTATAATATCTTATGTTAGTTGTTCCAATATTTACTGTTATATCTTCCCTTTCTTTGCCAATATAGATTGAGTGCGGAAACGATTGTCTATCTGAAGGCCGGTTTGTAGTTCTCAACCCTTTTGGGTGAGCTCGGTCCCCTTGGGAATTCTACCAAAAAACCTCGTGTTGCATTTTAGAACGACGTCAATAAACAATCCCGAACCCTCACGAAGGGCACGAACAATGCCGGATTGTAGAATGTGCCTAAACATCGAATGTCGGGTCATAGAGCGCTTACTGTATAAATAAAAGTTCTCTTAAGGTGTGAGAGATCCATTTATAGGAAGCAGGAAACGGAAAGGCGAGGTGAAAATAACGGTTTAAGTGACTATAAAGTGCTTATTTTGGCTTCATTATCTGTCTCCATTAAAATGCTTGAACGCTATCTATTTCAGTAAAAATTGTTTATGGAATATGGGATCTTTTCTATTCTTACTCATATTTTAAAGCATCTGAAGTGTTAAATCTCAAATGATTCATAAAATGAACGGTAACATTAATTTACTTTCATAGTGAAATAGAATCCATTGTGTAAAAATTTATTTGAAACTGATTTCCTCAGCATATTTTAATGCAAATATTCGTTGTTTTCAGACATAACTAATCTGAAATGAGCTATTCAAATAATTTTTAACTACTAGCGATAACAATGGTGTATCTAAAAGTATGGCAATGATGTACAAATTTGGGAATTATCTTTTTTTCTCCTTCAATGTTGGTATAGTATTGCTGTTGATTTCTTTAGGTTAGAGTTCTGCGAGTAACGGGTTTAATAATTTAAGATTTCTAGGTAACTGTAAGAACAGGTGTTTTGATTTTTCTAGCCATATGCGCAAAATATAATGAATATTTTTTTTTATCCACTTATATAAATATTAACTAATTGCTGAATCTTTCAAAAGAGGAACGCATATAAGAATCTTATCTAAACAAGTAATATTTTTGCTATTGATATCTCTATTCAAAAATTAAAAGACCCCCTTCCATCTCTAATAAATATGACTTTTATTTTTTTTATATATATTTTTAAATATTTGTCATATATTTAAGTTGTCCGAATGTATTTCAGATAGATGCTTGAATCGAAAATTGGTATTTATTCATAGCACCATATTAAATTTGCACGTATAAAGTATTATAAAATAACATATTTTATGTGGCACGGATATAACACATTCTTTGGGGTACTTTTCTACTCCCTGCAGATGTTTTTTAGAGTAGAATAAAAAGTGAGGGAAGCAGATGGAGAGCGGCTGTTTATTTAACTTATTTGGTTGTTTATGACCAGCAACTGCTGCGCCATTTCATTATTCTCTTTCTTTTATTCATCTGGTTATTTCTCAGCAATAATAGAACTTTCATGACAGCACTGAGTCGGTGTGTATGCAGTAGGTTCATGTGTTTTTGAGATGTTCCAAAATTAACTTGATTTTTCAAACACATTCAGAATAACTGTGTGTAATTTTAAAGAGTTGATACGCATTTTCTATAACAGGCATTTTGTGACAGATTTCAGAAGTATTTCTTTACATCGAATTTCTGAAATATTTAAGTATTTTAGGATTATTATGTTATGTTTTATGATTAAGGTGAATCTTTTACACATTAGATGTCAATGGAAATTTAATATTATTCTTTTATTTTACGAAAGCAATATAATGTCTTATGTATTGATGATCATTAATCTACCCAGCTTGAGACATATCTAGGGATACATATTAATAATCATGATTAAAACTGAAAATTCATTGACTAAGTACAGAAAAAAAAATTGCGTAATGATACTTATATTTTTGATATATAGATTAGAATATATAGATTAGAATAGACTGATTTGGTTGTCTGAGTTATCAAAAGTTAATTATAATTAAAAAATACATATATTAATGCATCGCCTATTGCTTAGATGATAAAATCACATGATTATCCATTTTCAATCGGCATTTTTGTCGTCTAAAATTGCAGAACTATTAAAATCTCATTTGCATCATTTTAAGGTAGAACAATTCCTTTTGAAATTTGTCGCTTTTTAATACAGCAAAACTTCGGAGAAGCCATGCGACAATGTATGATTTCTTTAAAATCTACCAACAACTAATGAATACACTATCATTTTTATATTTAAATATTCAAGTTCGGTGTTTTATTATATACATACGGATAATTCTCTTTTCTATTAAAATATTATATTACTGATCGTTTTTTTTTACTTGCATTTATATATTTCTCCTGATTCTTCGTTTTGGCATAATTATATCATTTTGTCTCATATTTTATATTTTTAATTACAATTCATTAAAATATGTAACGTGGTAAAACTGTTTGATACTTGCATTCACAAATTTAATTTATTTGAAATTACAATAATCTAAACCGTTTCATCGTTCTCCGTGCAATGAATGATATATTTCAAGGTACCTGCTGTCGGTGGTGTGAGAAAAAAGGCCTGTTCTTGTGCCAGAACTTCATTGACAGTAGTTTACGCAACGCCTTCGAGTCTAGACTCGAGTGAGCAGAGGACGCTCCACGAACAATGGTATGGATCGTAAAACTTGTTTTTGCGAAGAAAATCCTCTTGGAAGCGATATTTCCTTTGTTTTAAATTTATTTTAACATGGCTCTTTATTTACCATATTGCTCATCCAGAACCTTTTTAACCTTGAAATAAATTCGACATCCTCCCTCTTTGATTTTTTTTTTGCATGGAAGTGAATAAACAGTTGAACAGTTCTTTCCTTTTTATTGTGCATTTAACTATCTTGCAAAAGCTGTTTAACAAGTTGGTTCCACGTTGTAAGTTTATCATCGTGCAATATAGCAGTAGGTTATCTGTATACGCGGGACTGGACCATTGGCCGGAAAACAAAATGGTCGATTAAATGGACTTATATGAAATATATTCATTAATAACAATGACTGAGTTGACATTTTATGAAATATGCAGCTCTTTCCAAACAATAACATTCTCTTCTGAGTACCACGGTGAAAGAATAGTCCCAGTATAGCTCATACATGTCGTAAGAGGGGATTAAAATGGGTTCCCTGTATATGAGGGTATATCCGTTACTCTGCACCTGGGGATTGGGGGACCTCAGGGGCTTGCCTTCTTTTCGTAGGTGTGGACATCATGACCCTGAGAAACCCTAGTGATCTTTTTCTTTCCCATGGGGTTTACTATCTTTGGTAAACACGCGTGACGCACCCCCGGGTTACCCTAGCGATCCTTCTCTATTTTTGACTCTGCTTGTCAGCCTACTTTTGTCTTTTTTTCCCCAAATTTTTCACGTCTAGACCACAGTTAAATCTTGTTTGGCGCAGCATAACTACATCTAACTCTTGTGCCAAGAACCTTAATATTCATTCACTCACTCACCGAGACACCTTAGCGATCTTTCTCTTTCTCATGGGGTTTACTGTCTTTAATAAACACGGGTGACGTTCCTCATGGATACCTTATCGATTCTTTATTATCGGCCCTCCTTCTTGCATTTATTATTTTTAACTTTCTTTCTTCTTTTTCACACGTCCAGATCACAGCTTTACCTTGTTTGGCGCAGATCCATACCTGGCTCTTGCGCCATTAAAAAAATACTATGACTCATTCACTCAACTGAGCTACCTGTGGAGCCGAAAATTGATTGAACAAGTATTGGTTAAGAGAAATTCTACTTATGGAAAATATGCGAAATTTTAAAAGAGGAGATACATAACTAAATTTTCATTTGGATTATTTTTTGTCAAAGTCTGTGCATCTAGTTATAGCGAATAATATTTTTCCGATATATAAATGTTGTATTTTAATTGATAATCTTGTATTATGAATCTTTTTTTATTTCAGCGTTAATGCAGTCTTAGCTTTATAGTGTTTAAGTGCGAGATTAACCAGTATTAAAGTTGTACACTAAAATAAAAACAACAGTCAGAGGATTCGGAAGAGTGTGATTACAATCTAGCAATACATTTTCCATTTTCAATAACAAAAATGGTTTTTAGAAATTGTATAGATTCGATATTAGAGACTGTAAGTATTCGTAGCGTGATTCAGTGACTCTTATTCTAAAACTCAATGATTATATAATTTGTCGTCATCATCGTTTTCATAGTGACAAATTAAAATTCTATGAAAATTTCAGACGGTTTATTAAATTACAAACACACTAAACTATACGTGACTGAGTGTATATCAGTACTTTTATACGACTAAAATAATTACACAATTATAATGAATTTTTGCTACTCTTCTCGTGGCATCGGTAGCTTAGTGGGCGCGAACTCGCTGCCGCATTGTTTCCATCGAGTCGTGAGTTCGAGTCCCTGATGTCATTAAATACCACTGTGTAGAGGGGCTGATGCATGTTAAATCTTTTGAGGTCCAAGTCCTCCCGTTGGAGCGGTGTGAGAGTATGGAGTGGGAGGTGCGGCCTCATAAGTCCTTTTCATTACTTGAGTGAGATTCAGAATTATTAGATCAGTCTCCAATAGTCCTCGCGTTATTTCTATAAGTACGACGTCAATAAATAATCATTTACTACTCCCCATTCCTATCACTTTATTTATTAGCAAATGTCGTCATTTTTTTCAATTCTAATCACGAATAGTTTGGGATTTTTTTTTTTTTTAATGTTTTGGTGATAATGTTTATATTGACACTGATAATGTCGCGAGTTTAGATCTTGATCACCATTTATCATAATATTTAATTGTATTGTGTTGTACTTTCTTTTTGTGTTTATTGTATTAACTGTGTATGAAGTTCATAAGTTCTACATTTTAAATGCGGGCAAATTTTTAGTAGAAATTGGAAAACGTTGCATCGAATTTTGTTGTGTTTGAATGGATCGTGGTAGATAAGGAAAAAAAAAAAAAAATTCTTGAATTAGTAATGGGTAAGGGGAAAATCTTCGACTTGATTTCATCAAATTCTAAAATGAGCGAAATTTGGAGAACTGATTTAGAAAGTAAAATGCTACTAAAGATTTATCATCCTCATCTTTTGTTCAGTCTCAGAACTACGAAATATCTTGCCAGTAGTTTGATATACAATTCTCAAGTGCTGTTTACTAAAAGCCATATTTTATCCTTTTTTATGAAATTCTGAGGCACCATTAATATAGCTAATTTAGTTACATTAATCGAATGTTAATTTGAATTCAACTTTAAGTTAGGCATTGGAAAAAGTTTTCTAGAAGTATCCCTCTTTTTTGATCGATTATCCGCCTAATTTTTACGTAGTTAATTAAATTTACCTCTTGTTGATAATCCGTAACAGATTCAGTTATGCAATGTAAATAGCACTTTCGAAGTATAACTATTCATTGTATTTATTGAAGATAATGATTTGAATCTTTTCTTTATCATATATTATCTCGCAAAGAATCTTAAAAGAAAATAACACATTTGAGATAGCGTCCAAACACTGATATGTTTTTATGAAATTTATTGATAAGAAATCAGATTAACCATCTTATCATAAAGGTGGTACTTGAGTTGTATATCTCGCGCCGATTGCCAAGGTTATCCTTATCTACTTATGTGCCTTCGTTCTTTAGAATTTATCTGATACATCCTTTATTTTACTTATACACTCATCAAAGTGCGGACACATTATAATGTTATGAATACTTCCCAAAAGATTAATATTACTCTGCTTTATGTTCTTTTATCAGTTGGACGTATCAGACACTCTCGTGACGTCAATGTCCTTTATGGCTGTAACGGTATATCGGAGGAGTGGGATGTTGTGAAGCAATCCTGACCCTGAATGGATCGATAAGGACATCAGGCATCCGATAACGTTCACGTTTGCAGAAACGAGGGAGCAGTGCGTGTTATGTAATGTGTTGTGCATTCAGTACTTACAGAGTAATTAAATTCTGTAACTGTTCGCAGAAGAGCTGCGAAAGATAACTTCACTGTTATGAGTTAGCATTCCTAGGCTATCAGCATTAGAGTACAGAGTTATTAGAGTTTGCTAAGTATTGCACAAACCATTATTTAAAACTTGGCTGAGGTTCAGGTATTTTGAGGTTTCCACTGTAGAGACGGGGGCCCCCTTTGTTTCAAATTAATTGAATGATAAGGCAAGAGTTCACGCTGCCACAGTTGCATTTGTTTTGCTAAATTACACTTAAGAGGAAATTGGTCAAAGTTTGTTTTTAGTTTACTTTTAAAGAATTAATGCATTGTTTTATTAAAATCTATACATTCTGTAATTTTTTGAAAAATAGTTTTCTAAATTTTAATTTTAAATTTATTACTAATTCGGAAGAAAAAAAAGAAACGTTTTTTTTTAATATTTTAATGCTGGTTAATTTTATTTAAATGTTGAAAGATGGATGAGTATACATTGGAAAGTTGGATACAAATCCTATGCTAGTATATTAATCTTTACATTTAAATTCGATTTTACGATCTTTTAATTAGCCTAATTTTAGCGAATTTTTAGAAAATAGTGCTGAAAAGCATCAAATTAGGATTTAATTTTTTTTGTAAAAATCATTCCATCCATATTTTTATAAAGCCAAACAATACCATGTTCGTATGTATACGAAATGAACATATAACTCCTTTTTTTTACAAAGAGAACGAGTAAATATATCAATTAGTGTATTTTGCACAAAATTTTAATCGCACTTTAATAAGCGAGCTTAGCCTTTTTGTTCTTTCTCCTCCGCTTACGCTAAGATTCGTCCTTTTAACGCTTATAACGTCGCGTTCGATGCCTTTGATAGTTTATTATTCTCTATAAATTCTTTCGGGGTCGTTACATTTATTCATTTGTTTGTTACTCATTAAAAAAAAAAATTATACTGAAAAACTTATCTAAAATTTTTGTATAGTGAGATTTTAAATATTCTCTCGTGCGAAAAAAGGGTATTCCAGCTAATATATTAAATGTAATTAAAATCTCGAGTCTATACTCGTGAAATGTTTCTTAAATTTTCCGAAATATATCGTTCATTGGAGTAAGTAACTTATTTTAAATATTCATTTAATTTCATATTTTTATGTACCTATGCATTGTTTTGTTCCGAATATAGTCAAAAAATTAGAAAAATTATATAAAAGAGATATCGGTATATATAGCAGCTCATTCGACATTTTTTTTTCAATTGTGATTACCTTGCAGCCGTTAAAAACTCTTATAACAATGTTTAATTATCAATAGTTTCATATTAGTTTATTCAGCTTTTTTCAACATTAGTTAAAATTATTAATGAACGATGTATTTTTTTTTTATCTTGAAAACCACGTTGCTTTAAATCTCTTTATAGAATTGTCTGTAGTAATACATTAAATTTAATATTTTAATCGCAATAATATTTTTAATACTTATTTCAATTGCTTTATAGTATTCTCTGTAAATATAAAACTTTTTTAATGCCATATACATAGACTTATTTTATCTAATTAGTTTTAATATCTTTATTTTGATGTATTATTTCTTTAATTTCCACTGTCTAACATTTGTATCCTTCCCTATTGTAAATAAATTATTTGGCGCAGTTTTTTTTTTTAAACGAGATGCTGGAATATATCTTGGTTACACACTTTCTCATTAATTCCAGAAGCAAAACCAGCCTCCCAGTTACGTCATTTTCGATGTTTTCAAATTTTATTATTTCTTTAAATTCTTTTTCACTTCACTTAATCAAGAACTAACATCTGTAACAATTTCTTAAACATTTCTTTTAATTCACTTCACTTAATTATGCAAATTGGACAGCATTCTGTCAACACAGTCATTTGATATATTTTTGGATTACTAAGTCTGCATCGCGAAAGTGAGTATTTCAGAACTGTTTTCGTTAACATAATGTCTTCAGTTATTAAGTAGTGAAAATAATTTTATACGTAATTTTTCATTTATTGTTTCACGCTTTTTCAAGTATTAACTAAATTCAAATTATTGGAAATCAAGATAATTGGATAGTTAAAATTTGATTATTAATATGATTAAGGTAATGTTTAAATAAAATTTATCGTTGTATCGTGTAGTTATGGATATTTTCATAATGAATGTGGGAATTCACTCTAACACATTGGTGTTTGTTCGCCAAATAAACGTGAATGCGTAAGAAAAGGAGTTCACCTCTTTGCACTTAAAGACCATTGAACGCGTGATTTTGTGTCGGGAACGTTGCTCGTTTTGTTCCCCTCCAAAGAGGGAGAAGAGGAAAAACACCCCCTCGTTGGTAAGGGTGTGAAATCGCACAACCAACAGGGGAACGCTTTAGCGTGAACAACAGTAATAAACGAATTTTATCAGTGTAAATATAATTTTTGTTGTTTTTTCGGGAAAGTAGCTTTATGAGTGTGAATATTTTTTTGATGTTGAAAATTTAATGTTAGATTGTACTATCTGATTGACCTTGTTTTCTTATGCGCTAAAAATCTGTTGTTTAAGAAGTTAATATTTTAAGTGATTGATTGTGTTTGTTAACGTCTCACTTAAAAGCAACGCGAGGGTTATTGGCAACGGATCTCGTAATTTTAAGTCTTGATCTAGTGACGAGAACGACATTTGAGCTGATACCCCTCTCTCCAAAAAAGTGAAGACCCGCCGTGTAGCGGGGCTCATGCACGTTAAATCTGTCGAAGACCCGCCTATCCAAAGGCATGGCGGGGAAGTTGAGAGGGATGTGCCAGCTCAAATGTCGTTTTCGTCACTTGATCTAGGTTTGAAATTACGAGGTGTGTCGCCAATAGCCCGCATGCTGCTTCTAAGCGCGACATTAATAAACACCCACCCCGCCTTTTCCAAACTTTCGCATCACGCCATTGGAAGGACTTGTAGCCTCAACAGATCTCATTTGCATTAGCCCCGATACACGGCAAGTCTATCATGGCACCAGGACTCGTACCCTCGACTGGAAGGAAATTACGTCGGAAGTTAGCTCTCGATTTTGACCACTCGGCTACCGCCACCACATTTAATGTTTTAAAAAGACACTTGTGCACAATTAAGAATTTTATCGAAATTGTTTGACTTTAAAGAGTACAATTTAATTGATTCGGATTTTTTAAATGAATTTATATGTTAGTTTGATTTATGTAATATTATATTATAAATTTTATTTTCTCTTTCATTTTGTAAATTTTTAATAAAATTAAAAACAAATTTATCCAGTATTTTAAACTGAAAATAAATTGTAATGTATGAGAGAGAGAGAAAGAAAAAAAAACCTTACTTCTTATTCTTTTGAAAAAAGTACTTTCAAAGCATTAAAGTAAGCTTTTCATAGAAGTAAATTTTCATTTTTTTTTTCATATTCATTTGTTAATATTGTGATTATTTTATTCAACATTGTCTCGTTTCTCTTAGTGAAGCATAGAAAGTGATTTTTTGAAGCATTTTTGCCAAAATATTTTCTTTGCTTTTATTTTAATCAAAACGATGAATGATATCTGCTCCTGGAGCATTTTTCCATGACCTACAATAATATTGAGGTTATGCGAGCTACTATTTATACATCCTTCCTCCGTTTTCATCTTTTCACTCAAATACACCCACGTAATATTTTAGTTGTTTTAACGTTTACTTCTGTTTTTAAAATACTAAAAACCATTTATTTTCTGCAATGGTATTTCATTTTTCCTCTAATAATTAAAAACTATTTAAGATTTTTTTTTAATAAATGTGAGTGCAGCATAAAAGCAAAGTAATATCAATTTCTATTAAATGATCAATGATTGTGTATAGACCTTAAAGGGAAAATTCATGTTTGGAATCGTTACAAATTTTGGGTCATGTATATTTACCTCGTTGATGTTGATTCATATAGTGAAATTCAATTTTTTAATTGTAAGTATTTAAATTGGTTGTAAATTAGTGTATTGCTTTGATTATAATTTTTTTCCCTTGGAACTTTTAACTCTAGACAAAATGCTACAAATTTCTATGAAATTATTATAGGAATCTCTATATGAATCAAGAGTTTCTGTCAAATAATTAGTTTGAAATTTCATCATTATGTTTAAAAAAAAAAAAAAAAGAAGACGACTATGTTTATATTATATCTTATTTGTTATATATTTATCACGTGTTTTGATATTTTAGAAACTCAATTTCTGTAAAAAACTTGAGAATTAAATTATACATTATTAACCGTGTGAATCGTTTTTAAAGTGGATTTTTTTTTTCTGAAATGTGAGAAAATCTTAAACTTATTTCTTTGCTTTCTCCTTGTCCTGAATTAATTAAGGGGAAAAAAAAACATTACACAAGTTTATAAAAAGAGCGTGAAAGGAACAACAACAACAAAATCTAATTAAAACTGTTCTTGGTAATGAACGTTATTTTAATCGACATTTTTTTTATTACAACGTTCAGTGTCACGATCGCATTTGATTCGCAGCCCAACATTCAATCAGGTAAAAATGAGCGTTAAATATAAAGAATACATACCGCGAAAAATGATAGATGCATTAATTTAAAACGTAATGTAGGTTAAAACGAAATTTATTTTCCTGAGTTTTTCACTGTCATTTGATATAATAAGTCCTTTTATTTATGGAGTAGTTAAAAAAAAATGTAATAAATCAGCCGAAAGTTTCGAGCTGAAGCATTCTCTTTTCAAATTGCCTATTGAAAGTTTCTTTTCATCAAAACACAGTATTGCGAAGATTTGCTATTGAATGTTCTTTTGTTAACATTATATCCGCTTGACTGATGGTAAATCAAAATTTTTATTGAAAGCATAAAATACTTTTCCCTTCTTCTAAGTGCCTGTTTACATTTGTCTACTTTTTGTTCTTCTTACTATCATGCATCATTGCTTATAAGTAATAATGGTTCTCATGTACAATGCGAATCAAACATATGTACTTTTTTTACTACTAAAATTCTTTATTAAAAGGAAGATAATGGTTAGCTACGTCACGATTTTACAAATATGTATGCTAAGAAACGTATGCTGTTATATTCCAGTTCTTCAAATATGAAGAATATGTAAATGTTGTTTTCGATTAAAATATACAAAAATTCTGCTTTTAATATAAACATTTCAATTAAATAAAACTGAAGGCTTTAATATAAGTTAGACTTAATAGTGTTTTAATAATAGTTAATCGCTAATGATGTATTCAATAACATATGTTGCCTCTTTATATATTTTTTCTTGATTCTGCTTATGTATGCTGTAACATCTCTTTCTTTATTGTTTTTGTCTGATGAATGTAATGTTTTTCTTCGTAATCTAATTGCGGAATATTATTTTATTCTAGGACCGGAAACACACACAGAGACACACTCAACTGCTCACTTCAATTTAGATATTTTCTTCTTGCCGGTAAGCAGTTTTTCCCTCTTTTAAATTTTATATTGCAACTTTTAGCCCCAACCTGCGTACTTCAATTCCGGAAAATTGTCCGTTATAGATAATTTAATTTCTTTTGTTCATTAAAATTGCTTAGAACTATTTTTCTTGACCAGATTTGAGACACATTTAAATAAAAATTTTTGCTCGGAAACTTAGATTCAAAAAACAGAAGTGAGTATCAAATTAGCTCCAAAAAGTAAATAAATAAGATTATTAATTTTTATTGAAATTATTTATTAGAATTTTACTGGGGGATAATTTTGTAATTGATTTGTTAAATGAATTTTGCTTTTGAAATGGCTGACCTTATTTTCGGTTGACTGTAATCTGTTAAGGAAAGCCCGATGTTTGTATCTTCGATTTTAAAAATAGAACAAGGATATATTCCTAAAATGATTCATCGAAACCTTTGTTTACTTCCTGAAATGGACTGTTGTCTACAGTAAGATTGTAAACATTAAATGTATACGTAATCGAAGTGTAAACTTTTTTTTGTATTGTTAATATGTTTAAAAGATATTAAATGGTAGGTTTTTGAAAGCAAGATTTTCAGAAAAGTAATATTTTTATTTGTTTTAAAAAATTGAGCACTAAATATAAACACTATTTGTTATTTAAGTAATGGCTAGAATTTGTTTAATTTTTGTTTTAAAAACTCTGAAATATAGTTTTAAATATTTTCAATGTCAAATTATTAAAGAAAACAGTAATTGAAAAGGGAGAAAAACGAATTGAAAATATATCAGGTTTTATACTCGTATGCTTCATGGGGACTAACTCTTACTACTTGTTTGCTGAAATATTATATCTATTATATTTATTTAGGTAGAGAATTTATTCTTGTTTGGCTTACACTTCTAAGCAAATTTTATAGAATTTTAACGTCATTTTTGTCACGCTTTTCATTTTCTTGATTCCGGTATTAAAACATATGCCACTAAGCAATCTTAATAATAACCTTTTAAATATTGAGATATTTGTTTTTTAAATAATATTTTTATTTAAAAATGCACAACAAAAGTTAGTGAAATTGGAACATTGAAATAACATCCAAATATAATGAATTCTGATGAAAAATGTATCAAATTTCAATTTTATTTATTTTTTATTATATTCTTGGGTATGATGAAGTCTCTCACAAAGGCAGTAAACTGGATTCGTTTTCCAATTTTCAAACAAGAATAATGTAACATTTTTGTTTCAGAATTTTAAAAAAACTCTCTCTCTCTCTAAATTGAAATACCAAAACAAACGCATATATTATTCAAATAACAAAGCTTCCTTTTGACATCGGTTTCAATTTAAATTAAATTCAAAAAGATGTCACGATTTATTTGTGAAAAATGATTAACATGTCCTTAAATTTTCCTATAATAAAATTGATGATAAAATATATAACTGTGTATTTGTGTGTGAAGAAAAAAAAAAGTTTTCAAATACTCGTATCAACTTTCAGCTATAATTTAAAACAAAATAAAACATTTTCCCTAGAACAATTTTTAATATTAAAAAAAAAAAAAAGGATTTCATATAATTTGGCAAAGTAAAATGTTTTGACAACGAATTTACAAACGAGTATTACCAATAAGAAAGCGAATTTTTATTATTAGTAATTATGTACAGAATATTCCTGGAAATAAATAAATAAATAAATAAATTTAGAGTACTGATTTTCTTTGCTTCATTATATGAAGTCTGTAAATGCATTTTTTGAGTCATCATTCTCAATGGAAATCGCCACAGTAATTCCACCTGTTGTCCTTTTTAAAAATCCCTGAAGAATTTAGGTCATGTTTGTAAACAGTTTCCTAATTTTCTGTTACAGTCATTTTTAATATTATGTATACTGATGAAGTTAAGAACTGTAACGATATTTCTTATGATTGGAACTATTCCCCCCCCCCCACTTCTTTTTTATCCATTCCTTTTCAAAACGAGGTGGTAAACACGTACGCATGTTTCATTATCTCAAGGTAAAAGTGATGTTTGTTGTGCTAGCATCAGTATGCGGAAGGTAATTTCCTTTTTTCTCAACTGACGTAGCTCCAGCGTAATTTACCAAATTGTTATAAGGTAAAAAAAAAAAAAAAATCTTTTTTGTGAAAAAGTGCGAAGTTCATAATCAGACCTTGAAAATTGCACAACAGTGTGTGTCTAAAATTTATCTCGTTATTCTTCAGCAATTTGGAATTTTATTTAAAATTGTGTGTGTGTGTGTGTTTCCCGTGCTCAGTAATTAAATATTTTTCGTCGTCCAATAAAACGCTTGCGTAATTTTAAGTTTATTACTACTAAAGTCTATAAATATATTTTTAATAAATTACATTCTAAATTTCATGTCGGAGTGAAAATGTCGAGATTTAAAAATGGGAAAGGGCTATAGAGAAGTCTGATTTAAAGGCACCATGCCGTTCATTAGGAAAATATATTTTGGGGGGGAGGAACATGAAAATTTTTTGTTGGTTTATATAATATGAAATTTTTAAAATCCATTCCAGGTTATATATAAACGAAGCATATGGAAACACCCGGATAGATTGCCATACATAAATTAAAAATTAGCACCATGGCATGGTATCATTTTTGGAATATTTGACATGATGTGAACTAACTTTTTAAAAAAGATTGTTACATTTTTACAGTAGTTGTGTTTTAATTTGTCCATGCATATATTTTTTTTATAAAGTTTTAACCATTAAAAAATAGCTATTTGAAAAAGAAAATCGCAGTCCATTTTTTCTCATTCCGAATACAGTTGTTTTGACTCATTTAGCAATTTTTTTAAATGTGTTTTAATTTATCAGAAGGGTACAACGACAGGGAATACAGTATTAACTTTCTTTTATTTTTAAAATTTTAATTTTAACACTTAATTTAATTTAACACTACTCAAGAGTTATTTTTTTTTTATCCTCACTCATGTTCATTGTACACAAAAACCAGCCATTCGAGGTAATTTTTTTCATCGGCGAATAACCCTTCAACGATGTGTGTATTACATTTCTGTTTACAGTAGAATGAAAAAAGGTTTTTCCTTGTGGCTTTTTTACTGATGTGCAACAATAGCCAGAAAGGTCATTGCTTTACACTTGTACAGTTGGTGACTTGCAACTGGGGGATCACGCCATCGCTAGGATTTCTTTTGTTCTTTATTTGCTGTGAAAGGGGTTGATGCCTAATTTAGATTAGTTTCCGTACAATGAGCCAGACATTAGAGATGTTAATGCTCTTTTTAAGTAGTCCTAATCTTTCTATTTGTATTGGGCAACTGCTAATTGTGATTGTACGATGCTATATAAGTGCCTCTATTCGTGGTTTTTATTGGCATCCAAGTTATGATGCGATTTAATTTATTTTCTTTCGTAATTTTTTTATTTATTTATTTATTTGCATATTATTTTTTCCAGTCTTTTATGTAAAAAAAATTGTTACTAATTCGTGAAAATGTTTTATTCGTGTAAACAAGTTTAGTTTTTAGTTTCTTTTCTTTCTCTTTTCTTTCGGTTTCGCAACTATAAATATGCACAACTAAATGATATCTATTGAAAGTATATATCTGTATCGCTATATTTTTAGCTAGGCTTTCATATTCTAATAATGAATCGAGTCGAAACTATTATAAGCTTAGACCGAGAAATGGGGAATTTATGACCTCTTTGACCATGAAATGCATTCTTCTGAATGATTTAAAATATTATAATAATCGGCAACAAAATGTTACTTGATCATCAGTGATTCTTTAAATTTTTCAGTATCAAATATTAGTTTCATCATTGCCCGAATCTAAGATTTATATTCGCCTTTGGAATAAAACACTTTTTATATGTTCATGGTATTGCTGTGATATGATTAATATGTCATTTAACTTAACCGCTCTGTTGGCTTGTATTTCATCTGAGGCTGATTATAACTAAAGAATTTTTCTGATTAGTTTTCATGAAAGCTAGATTTTTCTAAAGGATGTGCACGTTCCCCCCCCCATTTAATTCAGAAATGAGCAAACAATGGCCTAATAAGAGCCTTTTGTGGCACGCCAAGACGGTATTAAAAAATCCTCCCTTTCGTTACCGAAGATTCGCTCGTACTTTGAATTAGCATGTGCTATGTAGATACGATGAGCAGTGCTTTATCTATTGATCTAGTTTATTTCAATTTTGTCTTTGTTTCAGTAAATATATAAATTTCCTACTTCAGAGAAGACACGAACTCTCCGAAAAAACCTAAAATCGTTGATGAATGTCAAGTGTTTATTGAAGAATTGACGAACAAATATTTCTTTGGTTATACAGGGAATGGAGCAATGTGTTTGTTGTTGTCTTGAAACAATAGCCGTATTTAAGTACCATCTGGAACGACGTTACGAAACAAAACATACCGAGTCTGTCTGGCTGCTAACTTTCCAAGAAAGAAAGCAAAATAAAAGCTGCAGAGTGTGTGAAAAAGTTGCAGAAGCAACAAATTATTTACAAAGCAATCAACAAATAGCGCTGCAGAAGCAAGTTTCGTGGAAGCTTACAATCTTGCTAAACGCAATAAGCCTTTTCGGATGGCGAGTTCATTAAGCAGTGCATGGTAGAATTTACAAGCGTATTGTATCTCGGTGTTCAAAGTAAATTTGAAAACATTTTATTGTCAAGATGGACTATAGTGCGGCACATTGTCTGGTGGCCGCGGTAGTCCAGTGGTCACGGTCGCGCACTCACGGACGGCGGTTTTCGTCGAGTTGTAGGTTCGAGCTTTGATGTCACGAAAGACCCGCCGTGTGATCGGGGCTGATGCACGTTACATCTGTAGGGGCCCAAAGTCGAAGCTGGGAGAAGGGAGTGCCAGTTCAGATGTTGTTCTCGTCGCTTGACCGAAGTTCAAAATTACGAGGTCCATTGCCAATAGCTCTCGTGTAGCTTCTAGTGCGACGTTAATTAGACTAACCAAAAAAAGCGGTGTATTGACTCAATTAATGACGAACTCGCAGAACAGTTGAAGACTGCGAGCAAAGATTTTGTTTGGTTTTCTTTGGCACTGAATGAGAGCACTGATAACGAAGACACTGCACAATTATTGATCTTTATCCGTGTAATTAATGAAAATTTCTGCATCACAGAAGAGAATTACTTGGCCCAGAGTCAATGAAAGGTAGAACCACTGGTTAGGATTTGATGGAGTGTGTTGTGGAGAAAAGTGGCTTGCCCTGGTACAAAATGGCAAACTTCGCAACAGATGGGGTTAGAACTTTCTGTGGAACAAATGTAGGTATGGTTAAGTTTTTAAAAAACAAATTTCAAACGCAAGACACAGACAATGATATCTTGTCTTTTCATTTCATTTTGCTTCAGGATCGCCTTTATAAAGCTGGCCTCAAAGCGTATGGTAGATTCTGTTTGTTAATATGGTGAACACAATCAGAGAAAGGGCATTACAACATCGACTGTTCATATCTTTTCTTGAGGATATGAAAGCAGAGTGTGAAGACTTAATTTACCACGACATTGTGAGAGGATTCAGTCCGAGAAAAGTGATAAAAATAGTCTGGACACTGTAAAATGAAATCCTCTTATTTTTGAACACGAAGGGAATGCGTGATTTTGTTACAATGATTGAATGTGAGGATCGGAGATATGAGATGATGTTTGTAGCTGATGAATTTGAAAAATCGAAATAACTGTATGTGACATTGTAGTATAAGAAGCTGTTTGCACATGAAATGAGGAAACGGGTAAAAATGATTCAAAGCAAAACTAGGTCTATTTGCAAGGCAAGCAGGTGAAAGCAATTCTTGTCATTTTTCATTATTATGGTAGAGAAGGAGGTACCTGAAAGTGTTTCTGCTCATATTAAGGATCATCTGCAGAGTTTGGAGGCCGAGGTCACACGATTTCCGGAAAATTGAGCCTAAATTCAATTTGCTCTCTTATCCCATCACTGCTGATATTGACGCAACACCTAAAGGACTTCAACTGGAATTTATTGACATGCAATTAGATCAAACTGTGAAATGTTTAATGCTGTGACATTAGTTTACTTTTACAAATATTTGTTTGCTGAAAAATTTCCATGTATGAAGAAATTTGCTGGAAAATTGTTCTCTGTATTTGAATCTACATATATTTGTGAGAAAAGTTTTCTTGCTTGAAGATTAACAAGAATAAATATAGACGTTTTATGACAAATATTATCTTGCAGGCTATGATGAAAATCTCAACAAGCAATCTCACTCCTGATTTTAAAAAAAATGTAGAAAAGTTAGATAGGGTACATTTGTCTCATTAAACTGATTCTAAAAATAAATGAGCGTGCAGCACTGTAGATGATATAAAATGAGCACAATAAATAAATTGAATAAAATATCGACTATTTTATTTAATGTATGTTTATTGATTTTTATGGTACCATTTATACCCTTTTTGAAATGCAGATTTAATGCAATCATTTAAAAAGATGCGACCCGCCGCTAACTTCTTTCACAAAGTGGTCCTCGAACCAAAACAACTGCCGACTACTAACCTAATTGAAAGTTTCTCGACTGTGGCCTTGTTAAAGTTTCAAAAAATTCATTTTAGCAGTAAAAATTCACCTTCTGTGGTTTTGCTGATAAAATTCTTAACTTTATTTGTAAATAATTATGTTAGTGAATCATCTTCAAATTTTTTTTTAGAAAGCTTGAAAGAAATTGTATATATATATACTTGTGGCTGCTTTTCAATATTTTTAAAGAAAAAGCAAACGTCAGCCAATTCTATCTTTTACAGTATATCTGATATTTTTGTTGCAATAGAATTTTGATTATAAAATACAGTTAAACATCAATTAACTGAATACTTTGATCAACCGCAAGTTTTCTAATCGGCGTATTCAAATTTGCGCGCTATTAAAAAGAAGAAGCGAGTCACGGCTATGAAGCAAAAGAAATTTTGTAGTTCTGTTCCTAAATTATACGCCTAATTTAAAGGCTATTTTGAAATTGTCAAACTAGGCTACCCAGTGCTGTGTATTGTCTTAAGAAATATGAATACAAAATATATACATACATGCAGTTTTGTGCTGAATATTGTTTCCTTGTTTTTATATTGCTTCAATGATACTAGTTCATATTGAAGGTTAAATTAGAGCACCTAACCCTAATTGGGTCTTTATCTCCTGTCTGAGTTAAACCTGAATTATACTAGTACAATACCCTGTTAAAAATGGATGCTGCACAATAAAGAAGGTTTTAAAAAATTTAATAAATTTCTAATATAAAAGTTTAATAGTTAACTATTTAAAGTTATCAGTTAAATACATTAAATTGAATAGAAGATCTGAGTCAAGGTTTCTAAGAAAGCTTTAGTGAGTGAGCATTGAGATCGAGGTGGATGGAGCTATGTGGATAGCGCTTGTCCAATCAGGGAGCAGCTACTCGAGTACTTAGAATTTTGCTATCTTGATTAGGAGAAACTTTCCTCTTACCTCTGTGAGGCAGAGGGAGCTCTCCTATTGGTTGAGGGTTTGGTAAGTTAAGGAAGTATAAGTTAAAATTAATCTAGACTTGTTAAAGATCTATAATTTCGAGTATAGCTATTAATTTGTTGAATTGAAGGGTTTGGGTGGTTTATAAGGGTATTATTAAATTTTTCAGTGATTATATTATTGTAATTTTGAAGTTTGGGGAATTTTAAGGAGTCTCGGATGTCATCGTTACGCACGAACCATCTCGCTCGTGCGATCATTCTTAAAATATTGTTTTGTAATATTTCTAATTTATTGTGGTGTACTTGAGCAGCATGATTCCAAATTGGACAAGCGTAGGTAATGATGGGTCGCAGATACAGTGCATAGACAAACAACTTGTATTTAATAGACAATGTAGAACTCAAAAAACTTAGAGTTAAAAATAATTTTTTCATTCTATCGTAAATAGTAAATGTTCCAGATACTCATCCTCAGAGTTTTCCATTCTACATGATTCCTCAGCAAATGTCAAGCCTTGATTGCTTAACTAGCTGCTTTCTTTTTGATATTACTCAGCCACTTTGCTGTAAACTTTGATTCAATTTGGCTTTAATCCAGCAATTCTCATTTAAAGAATGTCAGAAAGTTTCTTGCGGGGAAACGTGTTAGGGTCGTTGACAAAAGGAAGTATGACACATTTGGAAATTTTCATTACTTTTTTATGGTGAAAAGTTAACATTTACAGTTCCGATTTTTTTTTTTAAAGAAAATTTGTTGATATTAACTCGTTAGCCAAACTGACAGTTTCAATTGTACTGTGTACCTCATAATTTCTCTTGTAATAATCGATATTTTTTTCAATTTAAACAATTTTTAAACTAGTTTGTTCTATTGTGTTTGTTAAACTGATACGTGAGATAAGCATTACAATTCAAGGTTTGTTGTAAATCATCATTTTTGCGATTAAGAACGTCACATTTAGATTACAGTTTTTTAATTTTTACACTTTTCTAATGAATCTTTTTACTGCCCACGATCATTATCAATCAAAACATTACTTTTTTTCAGTACCCGAAACGTAACTTAAAAAAATAATAACGGACGACAATTTAAATGGAATACAAATAAAAATAGTGACAATTGATTTCAAATAAGAAAGTAATGATGTCATCATTTGATAAAATAAAAAATAATTTTGACGTCAGTAATTATTATAAACTGGCTTCTGATTTATAGTCGATGTAAGCGTAAATATATCGGCTTGCTTGTGAACTGCAATGACTGTTTCAAATTGCTTTAGCAAGTGATAATTTGAAATAAATTAATATTTAAATTGAATTGTTTAACTTTTCTTGCTAAGACGTGAAATAATTGTGTTTTGTACAATTCTCTCTCTCTCTCTCTCTCTCTCTATATATATATATATATATATATATATATATATATATATATATATATATAAACATACAGTTAGTATGATATGTAACTGTTATAAAATTTGATAAAAATCGTTATTTAAAGAGTTTTAAATCTCATTTTTAAGTATTGAAATTAAATGTCGAATTTGGATCAATCTAATCTTTGAAAATCATTTTAACTTTAAATTAAATATTCTAAAAAAATATTTCTTGAAATCACGAACAGAATTCATATGATAATCTAGAAGATTGACTTTAATGAATAGTAGAGATAATTTTTCGGATTTAAAAAAAAATAAATGAAATGGAGGCTATTGTGAATCATAACCAATGATTCGTGGATTCTAGAGAGTTTAAATTAATTTTCTTTTCAACTAACAACAGAAGTGTTACTTACATTTTACTCATTTATCGTTCTACAATCGTTCTCAAACCTTATAAAAATTGATTTGTAATAATATTTTAAAGCATTATAACGAAAAACAAAATATATATAGTTTTCATAGATTTTTATAAAAAATTTTATAAACTGTCATAAATTACAATCGGCTTTTTTTTTATGCATTGTGTATATAAGCGTAATATATCGAGAAAATTAAATGTTATTTCAACGTTTCATCATTGTGAAAATAATGCATGAACTTTAAAAAAAAACTACACTATGTTAGCATTTTTTTACATGGTTATTTTCATTGCTTATTTTGCGCTGATAAAATTCGAAAAATCTTGAAACTTTTACATCGAATTCATTTCCTATGTATAAATTGTATGCTATAGTAACATATTATTTCTGCTAAATAAATTTTCTTGTGTCATTTAGTACTGCATCTAAATTTAACAAAAAATACTAATGCCTGAAAAATTGATTTTCAGTATGTGGTCAATTTGAATATTTTCTTATTCTGAATTTTATCCTAACCCGGATTCTGCAAATTTTTTCTCACTATCTGCCCCCTAATTCTTCAAAATCCTTAAAATATTTCTCCATTAGTCTCTAGCTAAAAGTTCAAAAATGTATTTTATAAAGTTTCTGCATACGAATCGACTGTTTGACCTAGACGACCTTGGTCACTAGGCTATTCAAGGACCACACAAAACCCCAGTTGTTATATTATATTTGGTCTCGCAAAGGGAAAATCGATTCTTTCCTTTAACCAAACGATGAAACGTCTGTGAATGTGAGAATTTATAACTTTCTCATTCTCCGACTTTCATATCATTTTGAAGTTATTACATTAATGAGAAATTTTATGGGTGAGGAATGATAATAAAATGTTAATGAATGAACCAGATATGTCAACACGTAAACGATTTTTCTGATAACGATTAGAAGAAAATTTAACCCTAAATAGGAGCCTGCTTGGAATAATACCTTACATACTCTCTAAATATATTTTCTAGATTTATTATTGTTCATTTTAAATGTCTAACTCTAGTTTTATAGTTAGTCGTCATATTTAATGTAACTTTTTAGTACTTATAAAAATATGGTTGCTGTCTTTATACTGTATAAAATATCTTTAGGATGTCTGTGAACATACTTCATTAGAAATTTTATATTAAATTTAATGTCCAGAAAGTAGCATTGCCTGTAGTTACTTTAAAAAAGTTTTTATCTTTGGAAACCTCATGTATATACATTAAATATTATTTTCAACGGAAACATTTTTATAACATTTTTATAACGAGTACATTTTTTATTCAACATTTGTTTTTATGCAGGTATCCTCATCTTTACATACGACTCGTTCTTTCTTTTTAAAATTTTTTTACTGCTGTGAAAACACTTATTTCAACATTACTTGTGTGTTATTTCTTTGTAGTATTTTTCAGATCATGTAATTTCAAGCGGTTAAATCTCCTTAGGGATTCTTAAAACTCTTTTATTACGACAATAATATTTAATAATGTCCGTGACGCTCTTGTTCTATAAATAGAGCACTCTTAAGGGATTATTTAACAAGGAAATAGTTTGACATTTTCAGCTAAACTTATTTGTTTAAGCTTATTATAACATAGATTAAAATATTTTGTAAAAATATATTTGTTATATGAGCATAATCTATGACATGTTTTGCTTGTGTTTTTGCAATGAATTAACTTTTTAAGAATGAATATTTTTTTGAATGTTGTGTACAGTATTAATTCTTTCGAATTTTTACTTGGCAAAATATACCCGTCTCTCGTTTGGCATGGTTTTTAAATGAAAACAAATAATTTGAGGGGGTATTTTGATTGTTTTGCACTATACCAATTTTAATATACGTTTCATAACAAAAGAAAAAGAGAATTCTAGGTATTCAAAGCTCTAATTTTGATTTCTGTTTTTTAAGTTGTAGATCTTGTGAAGGTTATTTTATGTTTGAATTATTTTAGTTTTTATTTGTACGGAATATTGTTACTCTGTTTACGGAATAATGTTATGCTTTTTATTATTTATATTTGTAAGGAACATTATTAATTCGTGTTTATGATTTCTCTCTCCCATCTATCATTTTGTAATAAAATTGAAAAAGTTTGAGCATTAAATTGTGTCTAAAATTAACCAATTAATAGCCATTTTTTATTATTCTTTTTTGTCTCATTATACACGTTAATATAGAACATAAACTCGACTTTTCTTTATCTTCTCGAGATTTACATGGATTACAGTTTCGATGAATATATCTTTCTATTTTTTTTTATGAGTTCTGTATCTTTTTTTACATGATTTCAGGTTGTACGAGTTTTCGAAGAATATATGTACCATGTAAATCAAGAGATTTGTAATCTTATCCGTAAAAATATTTGAGTTAAATAAGTCATATGAATCTATTTTAGGAGAGGGGTGTGTGTGCCAGCTCAGGTGTCGCCCTCGTCACTTGACCGAGGTTCAAAATTACGAGGTCCGTCGCCAATAGCCCTCGTGTTGCTTCTAATGAGACGGGGAAAAAAAAACCAAACCATATGAATCTATTACATTAACTTGATCATGCTATTCTTTCACTATTGAATTCTCTTATTTTCTTTTTGTGAACGAGCAGCATAAAAATGATTGCTGAACGTGATTGGAGAACATGTTTTTAGCTTTCACTGGAAACGTGACAATCAGTCTCGTGTTCTTAGAGACATTTGAAAGAAGCTTCCATATACTTTTGGAAGTAATCATCTCATCTTCCGGGTTCCATTCTTTTATTTCCGAACCATGTTTGGTCAGTTCAACTTTTCCTCATTGTCCTTATTCTTACTAGACGGCTCTTTAACATATTTCAAGTCTACTCTTTAGCCAATATCCTCGGGATATGCCGGAGGTAATTTGCTCCTGCCGCTAATGATGGGGATGTAAAATTGTAATTACATGAACTCTTTTTTTTTTTTTTTTCTTTTCATTTTTCCCATCTTGTTATTAATTCATTGCTTGTATATATTATGCCTATACTTTTCTTTTATTTTTTTAAAAAAGTAATTATCCATTCGTTAATTATGACGATGGAAATTATAAGTTTGTGAAGCGGAGAGAAGCGTTTTTCAAACCTGAAACTATTATTCCTCCTCTAAATCGTTAGTTCGAAATTGGTTCACAAGTTAATGAAGGATATTATGGTTTTATTCGGAAATAATGACATAGATATTTCAAGAGCTGAAAGAATGTCTATCATATTTCATTCTATGTCAAAAGAAAGACACTGGTTTAAAAGTTATGGAAAAGACACGAATTTGTTATTAGAACAATGAAATTTGAAGAATAAGAATTTGTGGCAATCCCTTCACCCTTCTATCATTTTGTAATAAATGATCACTTACATAAAAGTAGATAGAGTTAAAGACAGGAAATTGGGAATCTGTCTCGAACGATCTGACAATTATGAATCGACCCTTATTTTTAGGTAATGCTAATTGATTTACGGTACGGTATATTAGTCTCAAGAGAATGTTTAGATAAGCTTTATTACTTTCGTGATGTGGCCGCGGTAGCCTGGTGTTTATGGTCACGCACTCGGCGGCTGGCGTTGTTTCTGTCGAGTAGTGGGTTTGAGCCACGAATGCATCGAAAGACCAGGCGTGTAATGGGGCTGATGCACGTTAAATCTGTCGATCCTCCAAGTCCTTCCCTTGGTGCGGTTTGAAAGTTTGGAGAGGGAATTGCGAACTCAGGTGTCGTCTTCGTCTCTTGATCGAAGCTCAAAATTGCGAAGTCCGTCGCCCATAGCCCCTGTGTTGTTTTTAAATGCGATGTTAATAATCAATCAATTGTCGCTTTCGTTTGATGCACTTCAGTGCCAATGATATTATTTGTGTGTGTTACCTCAATTATGTTTTAAAAGAAATTAGGAATTTATACGGAAATATCTTTGTTGCCAGCACGAATTTTTGCTGTTTGATGTCTAATTATCTTGAACTAAGTCATCAGGTGAAATTTATGATCATGGCTCAGATTACATATTATCAAATTGTAAGTAGAATGTGCAAATTGGGTAACAATGAAATGTCAATATTTTGAAATTTCGACTCCCAAAAGAGGCCGACAAACAAATGCGAAATACAATCATCCGGCTGGAGATGCTAAGCGACGGGGTGTTCCGGGGATATAGTAAGAGGAAATTCAAGACTACCGGCTTTCAAGTGGCAGATCAGGGAATGATAATCGATGAATGGGATGAAATGGAGGGACTAAAGGACCTTGCTGGTCTTTAAGTGGGTGTCGCTTTCTCGACAATCAACGTTTTCCATGCACTCAGTGGTTTCCACTGCTATTTTTATGCATGTTTTGATTTTTTTTTTTTAAATTAACGCAGTTATATGAGAAATGTGATTCGGATTCCAAACATTAATCCTCCTTTTCCTACAATTGATACACAAGCCATCTTCACTACTTTTTCAGTGCTTATATAAATTTTTATAACATTAACTTTAATAGTTTATATTTTTTAGAATTTTGCTGATAAAATCTATTTAATTTACGGTTAAAACTATTTCGAAGATTCAAATTGTTGAATCACAGGAACGATTAATCCAATTTTCTATTATATTGAGGAAAAAGCAAATAACTGTGGGATTCAAAAGTCGTCCTGTGAATGATTAAATTCATTTTCTTCTCGGGTATCACCGCACATGTCAAATCGTGTTATTGAAAGAGTTTTTTGTTATATAACATGCTTATAATAGATAACTTATTTTCTTGATTTGTGTCATGTCTTCACAAAACGATGGATGAGGTAGTTTTTTAAAACAATTATTTAATAATTGTTAACTGTGTAAGATTAATATTTTATAATTTTTTAACAAAATATTTTTTCTTCATCTTTTACATTAATTTTTAAGTATTTTACTGTCATAAAACATGATGCAGTTGTACCTCCCCATAAGGGACATCCATCGGACTAGATATTTTGTCCCAATAATAGAAAATACATATTCTATTAAGAGGGATCAGAATCAACGAAATTGTCCCTTAAATAGAAGTGTCCCTTATAAAAGGTATTACTTTATATTTTCCACAGGCGGAGTGAGGGGAGATAATTCTTTTTTTTTTTTTGCTGGATGAGTTATTTATTTCTTGGCAACACTTGTTCTGTTAATTAGTTACAGTTTTTCGAATCTAAGGCTTGTGGAATGCTGTTGAAATGTACGAGTAATAAGAAGAAAATTCTTGACTGTTATACTGCATTGTTTTCCTTTTTCTGCCTTTATTAGAATAAGTTGTCGCGAATGAGCAGCTGATGCATTATTTTTGCTTAATGCGCCTCATATATTGTCTTGTTTACGTTTTTCTGTACGATCTGTAGTCACGTTGAAAACATCCATGTTTTGAGTGAGATGATCACTGACTCGAGAGATTCACGCTGTGTGTCACGCTGTAAACAATCCATCTGATCCATGACGTATGGACTGATTCATTAACGGTCATAAAAGGCTCTCTTTTTATAAGACGGCTTCCTGAGACATTTTTAGAACGCTTTTTTTATTATTTCTTTCTCTGTTATTCCATGATATCTAAGGAGTCTCGACGTGTTTATAGTTTTTCTTTCAGATATAGAATAACATATTTGTGAGAATTTAAATTTAATTCATTTGAAAAAAAAACTGTATAATGATATGTGTTTGTGTAAGTTTCCTAATATAAAATTTGAAGAAAAAATCAAATAATCAAAATTTTAAGGAAAATAAATTCCTTTTTTTTTTAATGTTTTGTGTGAACATTTTTTATTTTTAAACTTAATTTTTTACTTTTATGATCTATTTCTTAATTGTTTTTACGGTATAATAATTTTTAAAAAATATTTTAATCTATGAACTGTGTCTTAATTGTTTTATCGCATTATTAAAAAAGAAATGATTATCCATAATTATGATAATACTCGTGTATAATGATTATCAGCACGATTACCCATGATTAAACTGAAATCTGTCCATATAGAAAAAAAATATAACTCAACATTTTCAAAACTTAAGTTTATTTAGAGTTAAATTTTTCTAAGACTGTAAGAAAATTTTAAAAAATAATTTTATTTCATAAATGTTTTGATCTTTTCTTGTATAAACAATTTTATATTTCTCTAATTCATTTGAACAGGTGATATTTTATTATCTTGTTTTTAAGATACGAGATGAGAGCTTTTGATTTAAGATCTTCACAATAATTCACTATAGGATGAAAATAGTGATAAAAATTAAATTTATTATAGAAAGCATTTATTTTTATGAAAAATTTATTGTTTAAATTTATTCTTTGTATAATTTTACTTAATAATAAACACATAATAATGCTATTGCAAATAAGTGTGGTTAGGTGGAATCTTGCTATCGTTTAATGGTAACACTTTTAAGCAGATCATTTTATGTAAAGAATGTCAATGAGAGTAAATTGAAATAATTTATCTACCTTTGTTTGTTAAATGAATAATTATGTACAATGAAATACTTAATAGTATTAAGCATCTTTCTACGTGTGAGTGAAGATAAGCAAAATTTGTAAATATGGACTAGAATGACCACGCCTGCGATCAGGGCAAAGTCACTCTGCTAATAAAAAAAAAAATAATCCCCAACCAGTTGCCACTAAGAAGTGGAGTTAAGTCAGTTTGGGCTCTTGCGTCATAAACCTATACTGTCACTCATATAATGAATACAAACTGCGAGCGATGAGCTATTTTTTCGTAATGGAAAGAAAAAATGATTTGACTTAAATATCGGTAAGCATTTCTATAATTTTATTTTTGTCTTCACATGAAAACTGTCAAATAATCTAATTCCAACTTCTGCGTATTATTATTACTTGGTTAAGAATTTCTGTCACCTACTTGTGCTTAGAAAGAAATTACTAATGAATGATTGAAATTAGAAACGAAGCTATTAAAAAAATGGATCATGACAGTGGAGAGGATTAAGTCACATCCTACTATTGGGGGGAGGGGGGAATTCTTTCCACTTTCTTTTAAGAATTCGAACTGAGTTAGTTAACTATATTCATAATATATTAAAAATGATTTGACTTAAATGTTATGTAAATATTTTTATAGTTTTATTTATGTTGACGCATTATAAAATTGTTAAATAATCTAATTTCAATGAAATCACATGAAGGAACTTCTACTGCATTGTCATTACATGGTTTCAAAAGAATTTCTACTTACGCATGGAAAGAAATTGCTTTTCGATTTTAGATGAACCACTTTAAATAAACCAAGATCAATCTTGACACTTATTGTGTAGGTGTTCATCGAACTCTATATCCTGTTCTTAGTCGTGTCCAAGGTTGAAAGACGAAAGTTTTTGTTAGCTGAAAGTACAGGATATACTTGTAATGTATACCATTACGATTCTCTCTTTGACGTAGGCGACAAAATCACTGTTGGAGGAAGGGAAAGAAAAGAAAAATACCGAAACGAAACAGATGGTGTGATAAATGTGTTGAAATAAATATGTCACACTTTCTTTAGACTTTTCTTGACCTTCAAAATCTGTCATCAAAATATCTGATGAAGACTGAGTTGAGGCCAAATTGTTGATTAAATCAAAATTGTGTTAATTTGTGGTTCGTTAAGATTCTCTTTGATTTTGACTTTTTAAATAACTCGTGTTCCTTTCGTTACGTATTGCTGTAAAAAGCTTTTATGATATGTTACTTTCAAAACTTCGAAACACGGTAAACGTAGTAATTCTTTACATTAAGTTTTAAGTGTTGTATCTCTTAGTATTGCTAAATAAATTTTAAAAGCATTTACTTCATTACTCTGTAGAAAACACGGGTGACGCACTCCCGGGATACGATCCTTCTCTATTTTTGACCCTCCTTCTTGTCAATCACTTATCTTTTTTTCAACTTCACGTCTAGACCACAGTTTAATCTTGTTTGGCGCAGCATAGCCATATCTGGCTCTTGCGCCAATAAACTTTACATTCACTCACTCACTCATTACTCTGTAGACCATAATTTAATTTCCTCTTTTATTTTAAGAGAGCCATATTCGAATTATATTAGCTATCACGGGGGCTTTTGTTTTAGTCAACCACAAAATGGTGTCAATGACCACCATTTTGTAAGAGAGAATAAATAAGAGAAAATAAAGTGTGAAATGCATGTGACCTGCGTATTTTCATTTTACAGCAGCAATAATTACATTTAGCTTAAAAAAATATATTGTATTTAGTAATTTATCCGTTTGCTTTATTTCTATTATTTAAATGAATAGTTTAATAATTATTTTTAAAAAATTAGCTCCTGTGGTGGCTAAATATGTTCTTTTTAAAACTTTATATAGCACATTTTTCAAATAATTTTTTTTTAGTTGTGAAAGGCAGATTGTCTCAAAACTGTACTTTTATTTTAGTGAGAAAATATTGTATTATATATAAAATAAAACATATTTTGATAAAATCTATTAAAAGATTTTTTTAAATTACGTAGATTGAACTGGATTATGGATTTCAATTTTCAAATACGAAGCGTCTTTAGTTCTTCCTCATCCCCCTTGTTATTATTATTATTTTTGACATTGGAAGTATTGAATAAGGATCAGAAATTAGTGATGAGGAAAAAATATTTTCCTGTAGAAAATCTTTAAATTTTTATTGTCATGACTAATGAATTATTAATTATTTGTGTGCGGTGCTGAATTTTTTTATGATCAAAATGTAATTTTTAAAACTGTTTCACTGTAAAGAAGTCTCGCCATTATTGAAATCCGTAGTTATGAAAGCAAAATTCGCATGTATACTTTCACTTTAATTGGTTGGGGAATGACATGTTCATGACGTCATATTTCCGATAGGTCCAAAATAGTAACGATTTCATTGCTTGCCGCAAAAAGCAATCAATTCGATTTTCCGAGCTTTGCTCTTACAACTTTATCATTATTGATCTTTGAAGCATTTCTTTTCTTTCTTTTTTGCTTCTTCTCGCGAAAAATGCCATTTATAGCAACCACAAAGTGATAGCTATTTACGTTGTTTAAGTGCAACTATTTATAACATTATCTCACATGACGTCCCTTTTTTTTTAACCCCTGTTAAGTTTTTTATTCCCTTTAAGTCAACGCTTCCTAATTTTTTTTTTTTTTTTTTTTTTTTTTTTTTAAAAAAAAAAAACTCTAAAACATAGATCCATCTGTGGCAGCATTTTTCTTGAAATGAAAAAAATATTTAAATTTTTATCCATTCATTCTAATATTCCGTGAATCATTCTCACCTAAGCCGAAAATATTTTCACCGAAACGATTCGAGTAATTTCCAGTTAGTAATAAAGTAGTAATGTCCATTATTGTTTTTCCATTCCAATTTATTTTCCCAAAATCAACTGAAAATATCGACCTCATCACTGCCAAGAAAAAGAAAAGAAAATAGCAAGTTAATTTTAAAGCGAATAAAATACTTAACAGGGGCTTTAGTAAGGACGTCAAGGCAGATACATAAGAGTTTAATTTTGAAATTAACGTAATATTTACTACTCAGGAGCCATATAAAATGTAGCCAAGAGAAGAAGCAAAAGAAAGAAAGAAATGTTCTAAATCGTTGATAGTTGTAAGAGTGTTGAAGCCTGAAATCGAATTGATTATTTTTGCGGCAAGCAAATTAAATCATACCATTTGACCCATTCAAGACGTCATGAAGATACCCTCCAACCAATCATGAAAGTATACACTCTGTTTCACACTCAATGATTTAATATTTATAGACTTATTTCAGTGAACAGTTTTAAAATTACTTTGATCAGGGTTAAAATCACAACCAAAATACTAAACAATTAATAACTACTAGTCATGATAACAAAATTAAAGATTTTCTATAGAAGATTTTTCCTGAATACTAATTGATCCTATTCAATACTGCTCAAAATAATAATAATGTGGGATGAGGAAGAACTGGAAGGCGCTTCTGCATTTGAAAATCATTGAAACTAACCAGTTCAATTCATTTAATTTAAAAATCTTTATTGATTTTATCAAACATGTTTCATTTTATAATACCAATGAGCTCTTCTCACTTAAATAAAAGTACAGTTTTGAGATTAATCTGTCTTCACAAATCAAAATTGAAAATGTGCTATATAAAAGTCTAAAAGAACATATCGAAATAATTATTATGGGAGCTAATTTTAAAAATAATTAAAACCATCCATTTAAATAATAGAAAGAATACGCAAATCGAACCGAAGCTATCA
>BMAW01067047.1:866080-958337 GCA_019974015.1 Nephila pilipes | reverse complement strand
CCCTTCCTTATAAGTACAATCTTATGAAGTTTTCTGTATTGATGCAAAAAATTGAAATTTGTATGTACAAGATCTTGCTTGATTGTTTGCTCTCTTGGAATAAAAAGATCCCAATGCTGGTAGGAAAAATGCAATAACTGACATAGTATGTAAAAAAGAAGCATGATACATTTGGAAAAAATGAATACAGATCTTTTCCCTAATAAAATATGAGCAAATATTCAACCATCTGATAATTGATTCATATATAGTTTTAAAAAAAAGCACGAGCGTGTCTCTTAACTCTAGATCCAAGGATAGACAAGGAGGTCTCCCAATAACGCCTGCATAGAATGAACGTTAATTCGTATGTATATATTAATGTCTTTCATTTAATAAATTTTGTAAAAACTATTCTGTGTTCATATAAGGTGCAATTGTAGGGCAAAATTAGGTGGTTTTTTTTTAGTGTACAAATTCCCGAAATCTCTTATAAGCCATTTTGAATTATCTGCATCATGTACCCTATCGTTTGGCCTCGGTAGCCTAGTGGTCATGGTTTTGGATTCGTGACCGGCCGTTTTCGTTCAGTCGTGGGTTCGATCCTTGGCTACCAAAGACCCGCTGTGTAGCCGGGGCTGATGCACGTTAAATCTGTAGGGGCCCAAAGTCCTCCCGTTCGCGTGGTGTGGAAGTTAGGAGAGGGGGTGCCAGCTCAGGTGTCGTCCTCGTCCCTTGACCGAGGTTCAAAATTACGAGGTCCGTCGCCAATAGCCCTCGTGTTGTTTCTATTGCGACGTTAATAAAAACTAAACTAAATTTTATTTATTTCAGAAATTAGCAAATAACGGCCTACTAAGAGTCTTTTGTGGTACGCCAAGACGGTATAAAAAATCTGCCGTGAAACGAGATTTCCTTTAATAAAAACTAAACTAAAGTACCCTATCGTTTCCTTTTTATGTCTGAGCTTACCAACCACCAGTACATAAATTCACTTCACGTTAATGCTTCGATTTTTTAAAGGTTCGAACAATTTTTTATTAGAATATGTTTTATTTTAAATATGCAAAATTAAATTTTCGTTTTTTTTGACTAAAACAAATATGAATATCAGAACTTAAGAATGGACGTGCATTACGTCAATATAGGAGGGCGTTAACCTTTATGCTTGGGAAATCTAATGAATTCGTTTCGTAGCTGTTTCGCAATCCTTAAATTGTGTAACAAAGACACCATTACTATTATTATACTTTAAAATGCTGTGACTGCGAATAGTTGTCCTACATCGTTCCATAATAATTAATTCTTACTATTATTTTCTTACTAATGATCAAAATTAATCGTGTATCCCATTTCTAAGATAACAGTGCTCCTTATAATTACGGTCATCCTGTCAACAACCTTTTGTTTTTGTTGCAACAGTACCGCACCAAATATGAAGATAGCTTCGTTTAGAATGTGGTAAACAGCACTGTTGACCATGTTTTAAAAGCTGAATTTAACCTTTTAACCTTGAGGCGCCATATATCGGGCTGGTTGCCAATTTCTTTGAAAATGAAACCACTCAGCTGTTTTTCTAAGCCGGTGGCTCGACAGGTTAGCGACTGTGAAAAAGGATTACATCACAACTCTTGTATCGGCAGCTTAAGTCTTAAGCACCAGAGTAATTTTAGAATACGAAACACCTTTTTTTTTTGTAGGCAATATTGAAACATGATTTTTTTTTAACTCTTTATTTTCGAAAAGGAAAAGGGTGGTTTGTAATTTTAGTTCTTCGGGTGGGTTTTTCTTTTTGGCGCCGTTGAATTTCTCTTAGAAGCTTATTGTGGATTATAGAATAGCTTTTGTAATACGCACTGTTTATTTGAGTTCTCTTTGTTTCGAAAAAATAAATAGAATCGTAATCTCAAACGCATGGTTTGTTGTATCCTTTATGAAAGTAACGAATAAAAATTAAATTTGTTCATTAATTCATTGAATACAATTTTTGTTAAAATCGGAAAATTGCACTGATAAGGTAAATTTTTAATTCGAAGTTATAGTAAATAATGACTTTAACTGAACGTGATAGCTACTACATAATGCTGTGACAATTGAAAAGACACGAAACATAAATGAATGGAAAATTTTAAAGAGATATTTAAAAAAAAAAAGTATTGGAAACATGAACTATGTCGAGGGGGGGGGGACCAGATTCTTATAACTTCAATAATATTAAACCAGGCATCCAAAAGTACATTCTAAGTGAAAATAACACCGGTAAAAAACGAGTTTTTTAAACATGGGTTTTCTTTTAAACTTCACACTTTGCGTAACATTTGGCGACTTTTCGTAAAATTTAATTCTTCAAAAATTAATTTTAAATTATTAATTTTAATAATAAAATTAAGTTATTGCATTGTCATCCAAAATAATCGTGTACAGTAAATTTCAGCTCATTTGAGGTCTTTGAAATGTGAGAAAAAAGCTTTTAAAGTTTTGACCCTGACAAAATTACAATGTGCGTAGAAGAAAACCTATCAAAAATGTTTGTCATAAATGAAGCAAAGTCGGTTATTGTTTCCTTTATTAAGGAAATTAAGTGTTGTCAGTAAACTTGACTGTAAAATTCGTTTAAATTTTAGTGACTTATTTTGAAATTTCAGTTGTGTTTGAATTAAAAAAAATATCTATTCTTCCGTGAATCAAATTGCACTATCATTTTTAAAAGGTATCAATTTTTTGCATGTAGTAAGTGTTTTACTTTAGAATTTTTAAAGGTAATTTATGTGTAATGAATTTATTAAAATTTAATTGAGATAAAATTTCCCTTCATAAAATTATTCAAAATTTGGGGATCATAATTTTATGAAAATGTAAAATGTAACTGAAATCAAGTAATTTAAAGCTGAATGTATGAATTTTTTTTTTTAAAAAAAAACAACTTAACTCATTTTGTACAGATTATTTTTTTTATAGGTAACTGTTAATGTTTTGTAATATAACAGTTTTATAAAATTTATTTTATTTTTTTATGAAATTTGTATTTTTCTTTTGTTAATCGTGAATAAAACATTTAAATGCGCATACCAAAGATAAATGTGATGATTAGTCATATATTGTGTAAAAAAATGAATTTCATATCTTTTAATTGGAGCGGCTACTAGAGATGATAATTAGTAGAGGATAAAAAATGTAAATTAATTAAAATGTTTGAAGTAGATATTCCATAAAAACATTGTTTTCCAAAATAAAAATTAAATGATTGCCATTGAAGTTGATTGCAATACCTAATAAATGTTGCCAATTTATGAATGAGCAAATAGTGTCAATTGTTTATTAACGGAACTTTCCCAATGAAGTTAACCAAAATTAAAATACATTTATGTTAAAATTATATTAAATTATTAGTTACCCCATTCCCACTCTTAACATTTGTACTTTTTAACCGCACTCTTTAGAAGTGGATATGAAGATGTTTAATTGATACGGGGGGGGGGAAAGCTTTATTCAAACAAAATGATTAATATAAAAAAGAAATGCTGTACTTTTTATAAAACGGCGAAGTCGGAAAATATGTTATTACTGTTGAAAGGATTTTTTTTTATCAAAAAATTGTTTAATTCCAGTGTTTGTGATAATGTCAACACTAAGCGAAGTTATATTGTAACATAAATTTTCGAGTATCTCCAAGAACGCATTGGGGAATATTTCCCTCATCTTTTTTGTGACTCAGCTGAGCCATATTTGGCTCTTGCTCTTCTTAATCCTACTGTCACACTCATAATTTCTGTAATTTGTGCCGCGGAGTTTTTATTCTTTTATTTTACTGTTTCGCGTCAATATTTCTCAAGGATATTCGCGACAAAACAATATATATGTTATTTAGACTGAACAGAGTCTATGTAAGAATATTTTCCGTCTAAATTTAACAAGGAAAATAATTCGATTCTTTATAATATATATGACCAAATTCTATTTTAAATGTTCACATAATTGTATAACTTTTTGTGGTATTTACTGTGCATTCAGGGTTATTGAAAAAATTGTATAGTGAATGAAGATAAAAAAGTTTTTGACAACAGTAAATTGTTTAATGTTTAGAATTTTAATATTTTTGATGTTATAAAATTTTAAAACACTTTCTAATTGATCAATTATAATGTTCTTATAATTTGATTATTGAAAATCTCTTTCTTTGACACATTTTGCATTCATAGCATTTTGTATTTTCACGTTAGAGAACATTAGTAGCAATTTTTCAATTTAAATTGAACATTGATTAGTCTGTTACTTCAGATAATCTAACGGACCTAAAATAGGAATCAAATGTAATTAATGTCTCTCTTTCGCGTCTGAAAAAGGATCAAGGCAATAATTCCTTTCTTTGAACTACATGTCTTATGAGAAGGCTTAGTTATATAATAATACAATCGATAAATGTAAGTGCTTTTCATATATTTCGAATTTCGTTTGTGTTCATGAAGTTACTTAAGTATCACGTTTATGAAGTGCTCCGTCTCTTATGCCTTAACTACCGAGTGAATGAATGCTTGAGTTATGTAATATTTTAAAATCTTTAAAGAAATAAATTAGATCACAAAAAATTATTTTTTACTTAGTGTACCAATTGAGAAACATGTTAACATGTATATTTCGTCTTCTTATTGTTTATTGCTGAATTCTCTACGTAGGATTTAAATTTACCTTCTAGTTATTAAATTAAATTTCACAAAACCGTTTATTCTCTTAATGTTGTATCGAATAAATAAACTTCAAATAAATTTTACGAGTAATCTGGATTTCCGTCCACTAATTTAAGCTATAGGTGGATAAAATATTTAGGGAATAGTAAGGTTGTTTTGATTATTGTGAATATTAAAATCGAATGAACATTCAGTGAATTGAAATTTCACTATTTTTTGCATTAGTGGAATAAACTATATTAGTGTATAATATTTATCAGAATTCAACATTCTTATTTAGTGATAGAGATTTGATATGCAGTATTAAAGCACTCTCTTCTCCGCGATAATCGTCGATTATTTCAGGCGACCTCTTTCCCTAAACGCTACCTTACCTGATAGTTTTTGGAAGAAAGTTCGCGAGAAGGACAGCAAGTTAACCGCTTTTGACGTTAATCCAAAATTACACCCATGAAATCAAGAAATATTAGACCGTGTGTTCTAGAGCGCGTATCTCGTGCGCTGAACACGTGAGCCTTGTAGCTATTCCATGGTTGGCTGGTTCAATACCAAATAGCCTTGTTCTGCGACTCTGATTCATTGCGTCCGGTTGAATAAGCGTAATCGGCTATGACGTTTCCATCTTTTTCTTGTTTCCTTCCCAAACGAACATCTGTCGCGACTTGCAATGTTGTTATCTCACAGGTTCAAAGTGCTTCCTTTTTGTGTAGGTGTTGGATATCTTGTCCGTTATAATATTACATTTTTTTCCACCTATGATGTGTTCCAGAATTGCCGATTACCCCGAGTTCAAAATACTAAAATCGATGTGTCGAAAACGTAGAGTGATATTTTCGAGCTTAAGGCATTCTGTGTTTCACTACTTATTTTAAAAAATTTTAGTAGCATTATATGTAATGAATATAAAAGGAAGTGCTTGTGTATACCTAAATATTTAATTGCTTTCTGCTCCATATGGTTGCATTTTGAGAGAAAACCAAAAACTTGTCAACTTATTGCAATTTTTTTAAACAAGAGTGTAGTTAAATAATACAAGCTAATATTTTCCTGAAATGTTAGATGTACAAGGAATTTAAGTATATAACTTTTATGTTAGAAGTATTCGCTCACTTGAATATTATTTTAAAAAAATTGTCCTTTACAAGAGTAATGTTTTCCTTTGTAACATCTATTCGTCTTTGATGATTTCTTTTAATATATTTTGACAACGAGTTTACAAATTAAGTGAGCCGACTTTGTTGGCTTGAAACAAAAATTTGCATGTCCAAATAATTTTGTTATGTCATTCATGATGTCACTTAAAACTTATTTGCAAGTATTTACGTTACTATAACCGTGATTAAAAAAATTTAATAATTTTCCCTTCACTTACAATGACATCCTACCCGTTTTACAAGTTCATAATTTATTGCGGAACATCAAAATTTGCATGTCTTTGAATAATATAGTGCAAGTATGCGATTTTTGAAGTGTCACTGTTCCTATTGGATGAAATATATGCAAGATTTTAAATTTCAAGTAGAAGTAGTAAATGTTCTGTCGTCTATAACTCTTTTGTATACTTATGGAATAAAAAAATAAATAAATAAATAAAAATAAATAAATAATAATAAAAAAAAATTAAAAAAAATAATAATAACTGGTGTTTTTAAACATCAGTTTTTCTGAAGACATTTCTGGAATGGAAATACGATTTTTTTGCATAAAATCATTCTCACAATGATGTAATCTAAACAGCGAATAGTTTTCTCTTCATAATTCAGGAAAATAAATCTGTTTTCCGAGTACATCAATACATCTTTAGTAATTATTGTTCGAGAAGAAAATAATTGTGATATTTTACGTAAACAAATTAAACCCTAATTGGATGAAAACATTTTCAACTAAGTGTAAAGTCCAAGTCACGTTAAAAATTTGTTAGTAATACTATTTATAGGGGTTTAATACAGCTATAGGGAAATGAAAAAAGTTTATTTCTCAACACAATTTATTTTCGTTTTAATAAAAAAAAAAAAATATTTTCATCGCTTATAATATTTTGTAATGATTATTTCATAAACTTCAAATAAAGGAAGCGCTTATTGTTATTATCATAACTTTGTGATGAAATAATTAAGGAAAGCATGTTTTTATTTGTGGAATTGAATTACTAGAAGGATATTTTATAGGATTTATGAATTTTCATAATTTTGAAGTTACAACTACATTTGAAAACAGTATTTCATATTTAAAAGTCTGTTAAAAATTTTAAAATTGAAAATTTTTCTATGTATTAGGAAAAAAAACCTATTTTTTATTATGAAGATTATGAAAAATTCTAAATCTTGATATGCTTCATTTGCGGAATTAGTTTTTGAATAGTCATCCAAAAAAATGATTTAAATACATAATAAATTTTAAAAAACATATAGAGAGGATTTGAAACACATGCAATAGTTTTATGAGATGAATTTAATTACCTTTTCCTTTTTTCTTACGTAAGTAATAAATTTGAGGTATTTAAAGCAAATCGAGTTAAAATTCATAAAGCAAAACTTCCTTTAAATTACTAAGCTTTCTTAAAAACACGTGACAGTCGTAATTTAAACGTTTTACTGCTCTTCGTCTGTTTGCTCATTGGTGTTTTTAACATTTGGATGACCCACTTTTATTCAAGGCCAATTTGTATAACACTGATTTTACTCAGTTTTGTTTTTCGGAACTGTGAAGAGATAACTTAGATCGTGATTTGAATTTAATGAAAGCGTTGTCATTGTGCATTATAAATACTATTTTCTTATAAGCTGTTAGTTAATTTTTTAGTAAAATGACTGCACTCTTTTTAATAATTAAATAACATTGATTTTTTTTATATCAATTTCAGGCGTTGTTGTGTCATTGTGCATTATAAATACTTTTTTCTTATAAGCTGTTAGTTAATTTTAAAATAAAATGGCTGCACTCTTTTTGATAATTAAATAACATTGATTTTTTTATATCAATTTCAAACTCCTGTGCTGTGACACAAATGTATTTATTCTAAATTTAGTTTATCAGTATTTTAAGTTCATTTCAGTTAATGTTTTAAATGGCCTAAACCAAAATGTTTTTTATCGGATGGTCAACGAATGTATATATTTTTAAGTATTAGAATAACGTTTTGACAATATCAGATTTAAAAATAACTCTTTTCGTTAAAATTTAGTTTTGCAGTTTTCATGCATTTTATTCTTGTCGTCCATCTCTCCGAAGACATGGATTACCGAAAATATATATTTTGTAACTAAACAATTTAATCGTATGATAATTATTCATGCAGATGCAAAATAATTGGTTTGTTTCAGTTCGTTGTTTGTTTTTTGTTGTATTATGTACTTCTTGGTTCACGTTGAGCGAGGCTGTGCGGGGTGCGTAAAATCGAGTTACGTATATTAATTTTTCTAAACCGAGAGACATCTGTAAATGTTTTTTTTTTTTCATACTTTTTTTCATTTTTGAGAATTAAATTTGATTTTTTTTTTATTAAATGGAAGGACGTGTCCAAAATTTCAGTCATCATGCAAATAAAAGTTTTCGAGAATAAGCTTATAATTAATCTGCTTTTTGAAGGAACTAAATTTTATTATCCCGAATCATATAAAAGCTCTTAAATAACATCTCTAAACTTAAAATATTTAAGTTATATTGAAAGCGCGTAAGGTGTGTTTTATTCATTCTCATAATTAGCTATTGGTATTTTAGTTTCCATGAACACTGAAATGCGTAAATAAAAAAAAATCCTCGACTTAATATATATAATCAAAAGGAAAACAACACTTAGTTTAATGCTTTCTCTTCATTATGTTAATCAGATGTTTTTTTCCCCCATATTGAAGTGATACGTCGCATATTAAAAAAAATCCTTAAATAATTTTGAACAAATTACTTTAATGAAATTTTATAGATTTTTAATCTGATGTAATTATTTTTGAATCCTTGAAATCCTTTTAATTGATTTATTGACATTTGTTTCCAATCATCAGGTATTTTTTTTTACATATTTTAAAAGCATTTTTTTTTTTACATTTTTTTAAAGGTTAGGTTCAGATAATTTAATAGAATTTTTCAAAAAAGAACGGCTCATTTTTTAAAGTTGATAACTACTATAATTTATGAATTTTTCACGCGATCTGCTATTTAATGTTAAAATCTTTTGCTTATCCTTTCAATTCTAAAACAAATTCGTGATCATTAGGAGTTTTTTCCTTTAACTTCCCACAAAAGGAAATTTTATTAACTTTATTTAATGTTCTTCATTTATACTGAAGAAAAAACTATACCAGAAGTATTTTGCTTTATAAATAAACGATTTAAGAAAGAAATTCACTTGTCTTTGAGTCATGAAAGTGAGTTTTTTTTATTTAAGAAATCCATGCTATGTTGTGCATCTTTTTTATCTTTTAAGACATTAAAATTATACAATTTTTATGTAAAATTGATAAGTGATGGTTTATTAAAAATATTTCTGAAAAAAATAAAACTAAGACATCGGGCTAAATCTCCGACAATTTCTGTCAGAATATTGACACACTCTCATGCCAATGCAGAAATCTCGAATTATGCGTAAAAATAAAAATGTTCTAATCCGAGCAAATTTTGACATTTGGTTTCCACGGGTCAAAACGGATTGTGTCTATGAGGAAAATAGATAGATGTTAAAGAAAGAAATAGGACATCTGACTGGCGAAAAAAAGAAAGGTACTTTTCTTTGTGATTCTTAGACATTGACTTCCGCTTATGATGTGCTGGAAAGTAGTTTTTACTTTAGTACACTTTACTTTTTTTATGGTAAAAATTTAGTTTTGAAACTAGGTTGCTTGAAAAATGCGACAAAGTTGTGTAAGATATGAGTATCTTAATAAAAAAAATCATAATTAATAGTCTATCTCGTGCTATAATTATCATGTAATTAAAATTTATCTTAGTAAGCAAAAAGAACAATTATAACATTAAAAACATTCGGAAATTTAATGGCATGCAACTGTCAGACAACTAAAAGAAAAAAAAAGAATAAAGAAATGCCAGGACTGTAACATTATAACAAATTCGTAATTATATATATATATATATATATATATATATATATATATATATTATATATATATATATATATATATATATATATATATATATATATATATATATTGGCGTATAATCTCTTCTAAACATGCTGAGAAAGCAGCATTAAAAAAAATTATTTGAAGTCATCAAGAGGAATATCAAAACCTCTTAATTAGGTAAAAAATATTTTTAGGTTGACTTTATTTTCAATATATTTTTAAAAAATTTCTGTTTGAATATTAGATTGTTAGTAGTTTAGTTAAAATATACTTTATTTATATTTTTTATTTCAATTGAATTTAATCCATCAAAAACTTCAAGCGAAATTTAATTCTGATTCAAAATTTTTTATATGCTAGTTTCATTCCTATTCGTCATTGATTTCAAATCTTATTTTAGAGACATTCGTGAAAAAACGTTATCTAATTAAAATGACAATACAAAATTCGGTACTTTGGTAAAAAAAATAATTAAAATAAACAAGAAAATATATTTATCTCCAACTTCTGTTTGAAACCAGTTTTCAGTACTATGTAGCATAAGTATGTGATACATCTTTATTGTACAAAATGCAATAACTAATAACATGTGGGAGAAATGAATGGACTGAGTCCGTTTTTTTCCCTTCTTTCAATAAGAATCGATACTATTTCAATAAGAGCTTTTAGCAATAGTTCAAAACTAATCTGAAGATCAAACGAAAATCGAGACTGATATGAAGATCAACGTACTCAGCTTGAAAAATTCAACTTCATTTTACCGTAGAAAATGATTAACTTGTTTGTGTGAAAAGAAAATCCAGGAAAGTCCTATACAAATAGATGACGACGAAGCTTGTGTTTTTCGAAATGTATTGGGCTATCCCGAAAGTTTGTGTCGATTTTAAAGGAAAATTGATACACAGCATATTTAAACTTTGGTATACATTTATTAAATCATATGGGTGCTATTCTTTAACCTTTCTCAATCTTGCTGGCGAATTGAAAATTTTATCCTTCCATAACCTCAGGTTGTACGGCGAAAATCTTTTCTTCGTGATTTTTTATCTCGCCCAAAGAGATGAAGTTTTTCCATTAAGGAAATTTTGTAATGACCGAAATACGTGGAAATCTAAAGGCACGAAGTCTGGTGAATGGGGTAAAACATCCCAATTGATTGGGATGTTTTACCCCAATCAATGCTGTGGTAACTTTTCTCGAATTGCAAAGAAACATGAGGTCGCGCTTTGTCGTGAAGAAACACGATGCTTTTCCAATTCTCTATTTCTGAACATTTTTGTTCAATTGATGTCTTTAATTCGTCTAATTGGGAGCAATACTTTTCTGAGTTTATCATCTCGTTGTTTGGTAAAAGCTCATAAAGTACTCTTCCAACTCCACGAGGTACAGAACAGGACCTTCTTCGGATGAAGACCAGCTTTAGGGGTGGTTAAAGCTGGTTCATTCCTCTTTCTCTTAGACCTTTATCCTTTTTTCTTCCCTGTCACTTCTTGCTTCAAAAATGGTGTCTCCACGTTGCGTTTCTGGAACGAGACGCAAATGGAAATGCGATCCATCAGAATTTTCTCCGTTAAATCGTGGATAACCAATGCATCAAAACGGTGTATAAAGGCAAGCTTCACAAAGTGCTCGAGGAAGGTGGATTTCGATATTTTTAGCATTTTGTGTTAACTTACATGTCGCACAGCGTTGGTTATATTGGTATTTTAATCTGATCTTCATCTGTTGTTGAGGGCCTACTCGGCCACTCTTGATCTTCAAGGTTGAAGTTACCAGTTTTAAACCTAGCAAACCACTTTTGCACAGTTATTTCAGCTACAGCACCTTCGCCATAAACAGCTTGTTTGCCACTTGTGTGGTATTTTTGCCTTTCCGGTAAAAGGAGAGAAATAACTGTCTAATGAAATTTGTTTGCTTCCATTTTCAAGGCATATAAGACTGCCACCGTACCGTATTTCAAAATATATAACACATGTCATTTGTTTTCAATCATTTTAATATATTCAGACCTGTCCTTACGTCACCTACCTAAAATCGGCATGAACTTTTCGGGCGATCTAATATATTTATTTATCGAATTCATTAAACTGATATTTAAAACTTTCCATTGAAACATTTTCTACCTGAACATCGATTTTAAAACTGAGCCCCCCCCCCCTCTCTCTTTGTTTAGACGTAAGATTTTTATTCTGTATACGTAATGACCAGGAAAAAGAAACACGTATTGATACCAAGTGTAATCGGACATCCAATCGAACAATGAAAAAATATAATACAATTATAGATCTCGATTCGCTACCAGTAAATTTATAATAATATACTGAAGATTAAATCTTTGAAGTTCTTTTTTCCCTTTAAATTGGAGAATCACAATAGGCCAAGCGCATAATTTTTCAGTCTTTCGTATCCAACGGTACACTTGAAGCTGTAAGTTAAATTTTTACTGCATTCTTATATATTTTATTAAGGTATAAATATTTTTTAAAAATGAGTTATTCTCATAATTCATGTTCTCAAACAAACAAAAATTATTTGTGTAAAAAGTATTATCTAAAATGAATAACTGAAATTGTAAATAATCAAAACATAATTATTTAGCTTGCATAATGCACATTTATTTGTGCTTACGCGTATATAAAAGGGTTTCCGGAAGTAAAGATACAATGCGTCATAATCATACAAAAGCACTAATTCATTTAACTCTGTTACAAATTGTGTACCGGTACATTCCTTATTTTTCGACATAGGCGTCATAATTATCCAAGCATTTGTTAAATCTGGATACAAGCTTTTGTACCCCAGAGTAATAGAAGCTCGTCGCCTGTATATCGAAATCGCATTTCAGTTCTTATGTCATCATCGTCGTGGAAGTTTTGTCCTGCAAGTTGTTTCTTCAAGCAAAGGAAAAAGTGGAAGTCATTGAGCGCAAGGTCCGACTGTGTGTCTGATAGTTTAAAACCTACCTTATGAAACTTTTCAGTAGTGCTTTGGTTTTAGGCGCTGTTTCAAGACCAGCGTTGTAGCTAGCAAATTTCGCTTGTCAGCATTCCCCTATGTTTGTTTTGAATTGCCCGTTTGAGCTCCGTAATATGAACCAGCATTAATTGTGGTGTCGGTAAACATGAAGTCAATCAGAAGAATGCCTTGTCTGTTCCAGAAAACAGGAGCCGTGATTTGTGTGTGTGTTGAAATTGGAGTTTTGAATTTCATGGCTTTTGGAGAATTAGGATGGCGCCATTTCATGGACTACTGCTTGGATTAAGAGGAGTGATTATAATTCCATGTCTCATCACCAATAACGATGTGATTAAGAAACCCATCACCTGCTACTGCATAGCATGAGAAGATATTGGGTACGAAGCCGATCCTTTTCTTTTGGTGTTCTACCGATAGCTTTTTCGGAACCCACTGTGCACACTTGTTTCCGTTACGTTAAAGTCGCTGTCACAACTTTATAAAGAGTTATATTGAACGTTTCCGGCATTTTGTTATGCAATTTTTTCAAAGTGAGACGCCTATTTGCGCCATCCGTTCGTTGAACAAGGCCACCAGAGATCACTGATGGCCTACCTGTTCTATTTTCATCATGAACATCGGTCCCACCTTCAGAATAAGCACGATACCATTTCGTTACATTTTACCGATTCATAATGTTCCCGTATACAGAAAAAATTTCTTTGTGAATATGCGCTGGACACTCACCTTTTGCGTGAAGGAAACGCCCCACGAAACGTAATTCACATTTGGCGGGATTCTGAATTGGTGCAGCCATTATAAATACGTATTATAAAATTAGACACGTCATTGAAACATCTCTGACCGCGAAGGAAAAACTGAAAGCTAATGATTACAATCCGTGTTACCAACGTATTCACTATAGCTTCTCCATTCCCGCCGTCCGCGATGGATCTTTTCGAAAATGTCTCGTAATTACTATAATTCGCGTGTTTAATTGTATAAGAATAATATATTTTTGTAATCAGTTCAAAGGGGGCTTAATTTTGCCTGAAGATATTTTTGAACATGCGACTATTAGAATTTTTTTGCGGTATTTCTACGATCCTCGCAAGAAATATCTATATTTTTAAGGCACTCGGTTTCAAATCTCTAGACGATGTGTAGAATAATGACTGTAAGAAAAAGTATCGGCAATAATACTCCATTCCTTTTTAAATTATTTTACTTATTTAATAATCATTGTTTGTGGAAATCTTATTCATCTCAACATCTAAGTCCTCTGGTAGTGTGGAATGAAAGTTTGAGGAGTAATGTATTCATGAATTAAAAAGTAATTCTTATTATTTTGTCGTATTTCAAAGCTGTATGATCTGTTGCTAATATCCTTTGTCTATGCTGAACGAATTCGATAAAATCAAGTTATAAAATCTGCTTTGAAACTAAAAGTTAATTTCTGCCGGCACCTAGGCCACTGACTTCTAAGCCTTTATCTGGATCTTGTGCAGTCAAGTGGCAGATGATGGAATTATTTCAGGCTGTCAAAAATATGAATGGAAGGGTTCTGTTGTTTAAATTTCTTGCTGAAGGTCCAAATGAAAGTTCTGTTTTTCCTCCGTTTTCATGATGAGTTAGTTCTTCGAGAGGGTGAGTTTCTACTGGCGCCCCAAATTTGGATATGAGGGATTGAATTTAATTAAATTTTAGAATTGAAAGTTTTTTTTATTTCTGTGCCCAGAATGAAGATGCTGTTCAATATAAAATCATATTTGTTCATGATGAAGGCCACTGTAGTCTTGTGGTCATGGTGGCGTTGTTTTCGTCGAGTTGTGGTTTCTAGCCCTGATACCATCTATGACCTACCGTGTAGTGAGGCTTATGCACGTTAATTCTGATCGAGGTCCCAAGTCCTCCTGTTGACGTAGTATAGAAGTTTAGATAGGGAGGTGCCAACTTAGGTATCGTCCTCGTCACTTGACCGAGGTTCAAAATTATGAGGTTCATCGCCAATAGCCCTCGTGTTACTTCTCGGTGCGATGTCTATAAGCAATAAAAAAAAATTTCATGATGAAAGCTTTAATCCATTCGATCAGGTTCATATTTTTACAAGGCTGAAATCAGGCTCGTAATATCTTTACTCTCAAAAATTAGGAGCCCGTTAAATCTTTTTAATTTTCTCTTATGCAAATCAAATATAAAGTGCTAGTGGACCGGAAATATTTCTAAGTGTGAGGGCTCACCGAAAGATAGCCCGTTCCGTCCGTCATTAAGTGACTCAATGTTACCTTCGTCTTCTAATGATTATTTCGTTTGAATGATTTTGTTCTCTCATTTGCGATTTCAAAGAATTGTTCATTTATGTTGACAGGGAATTGTTGACCGAAATTTTGAAAGAAGCAAAGCAATTTTAACGCTCTACTTCCTAAAGTTTAACTCGCTAAATCGTTTTTGAAATGCGATAGAAAAATTTACGCATTTCAAGATCTTTGCTCACAGCCCTGTTGATGCGTTTGTTGGAACACCCTAAAACCATCTGTTGTTTCCTTAAGCTTTCGCACCAGAAAAACTCCTTGTTTACCTCCCGTTCTCACAAGACCCTGAGCAGTCACGTTCTTTTTTTATTCTTATCTGGCAGTGAAAAACACCACACTGCGCACTTGACATACAACTTACTGTTATTTTTTATTTCATTTCCATCCTCTCTCATTTCCCTCCGATTAACTTTGTTTTCTGCGATGTTACATCTCGATCTCCACGTTTGTCAATCGCACTATACCAACATGATGGCGCGATTCTCTGACGTCATGTGGCGAGGCGTCCCTTCTCTTTCATTGGCTCATTTCGTGGGTGTGCGTTTCTGCCCGCTTGACCTAAAAAGTGGAGCTTGAGGGAAAACCAGAGATACACTACTTTTGAATGAGATGAGAAGAGCGTGTGGAACTGTGCCATAATAAAAATTTTTGTAGTGATTTTAGCTTTTAATTGCGACGAAGAAAGCATACAATGGGACGTTTTTTAAGAGCTGTCAATTAATGAGTAGTAAGTAATTTGCTTCCTTTTTATTTCTGCTAATGAGTTTCCTCATTGCTTCAACTGTTTTATTTTGAGATTCTTTTGAACAAAAAATTGTGCTTCTTCATTATTTATCTACAAGTTTTTGGATAAAAGAGTCAATCTGTAAACCTCTTTGCTTCCGGATAGAAATTGTTTTATTTTTTTCAGTACGCAGCTCTGCGAATTAATGCTTTTCATAATTTTTTAATTAATAATACAAATCTCTTTCAAAGAAAGGAAAAGAAATGTTTTCTTTGTTTTGAATTATTTTTCTTTAGTGCACGTTTTTTTAATGCTTAAAGGATTTAAGAGGAGTTTTAATTTTTTATGAAGTATTTGAAATCGAAATTGTGTGTGTTTGTGTTTTTTTTTTTAATCAAAACCATATCTTTGGGGAAAGAAAAAAAAAAAGAGGCAAAATATAGCATTTTTTTTTAATGAAAGCTTATTTTAATTTCCCCCTTCTTGTATTAACGTGAATTATTTAATGATTCTGGTTTTTATTTTTACAAATAGTATTTTTTTGTCTCATTTTTTTCAGTTGTTTGTAGATATATGGTATTAATCTCTCTGCGTTTTGTTGACTATCATTAAATCCTTTCTTTTTTCGTGTCTGTCTATTAATAATATTAAAATATTTATCTTAAAGAAAGTATTGCACGTAAGTGGAAAGAGACAAAAAAAAAAAAAAAAAAAAAAACCGTTGCCTTTACGTAGCAAATAATGCTCACGTTTCCCACTTGTGCATTATTTTAAACTTAGTAACTCATCGTCTTTATCTAAGTATTAAATTTACTTGCTTTTTTTTAAATTTTTTTTTTTTTTTTTTTTTTTTTAATTTTTTTTTTATAGGGCAATTCAAATAATTGTATGTAATAAAATTTCTTTTTTATTGAATTAATTATTTCATTTGTGTCTTTTTTTCGCAAAGTTTGTTTTTAAAATTCATATTTAATCACGCAAATTTTTTAAGATGAAACTTGGTGGCTCAGTTTTTTTTATATTTTTCCACATTTCCCGTATGAATAACCTCCTCTCGTTCGAGAGAGAGAGAGAGATGTAAGGATAGTATGTTCACAATGCAGTGATTTTTTAAATTATAAAAATACAGCAGTAGCAGCATCACTTATCAAAAAAATGTGTTTCTTCTAAAAGGAAACATGATTTTTTTTTTTTATTTATTTATTTTATAATCACTTAGAGGAATACGAGGGTGGCTCAAAAATTGTTTTGATGACAGAAAGCATTGCTAAGGCAAGTTGGTGTTATTATCCTGAGCTGCCATCTGTTGAACGACTCCAAAACAAAATTGATACTGATTCCAAAATTTGATTGCTGCCGCGTAGAATTGTCGTTATTTTGCTTTTGAGTTGCCACGGTCGATGAGACTTGGATTCATCATTATACCCTGGAAACCAAGCAACAGGCAAAACAATGGGTTGTTGCTTTTGGTGAATCTGAATGTCTTGTCGTCTGAAAACCCGGCTTCGATATTTTGGGATGTGTAGGACTTCATACTCATAAACTTCTTAGAAAAAGGCAAAACTATCATTAATGAATACCATTGTGAGTTAGGAATGAATTAAACGCGGTTACTTTTTTTTAACTGAACTCTTATAATGCAGTATGTTTGTATGGAGATACAAAGCAGTGTTAATAGCCTTCGATTAAATATAACTTTTATAACTTTTCTTATGAATTTCTTGAAATATTTATATCGTTTGAATGGTCAATTTTAGAAAAATGTAATTGAAACTAAGCTGAATTATCAATATATTCTTGGAAGAATCTATCAGCTGAAATGCTAACATAAATCTTGCGCTAAGTACTCGTGTTTTACATAATAATAAAGTTTACTAACAAAGTTTTTACGGTATGTGTTATCAGTTTTTTCAATTCCTATATATATTTTTTTAACTTGGAAGTGTTTGTATGACAATATTGATGTCCTCAGGGGCTTACCTACTTCAGGTTAATATGAGTATCATTCATCCGAGGCACCTTAGCGATCTTTTCCTTTGGGATTTACTGCTCTTGGAAAGTACGGGTCATGCACCCCCGGGGTACCATAACAATCATTCTACATTTTCTATCCTCCTTGTCTAACAATTTTCTTTTCTTCTTCCTTTTTTTTTTTCAAATGTCCAGAGCACAGTTACACCTTGTTTGGCAAATCATAACCATATCTGGATTTTGCGCCATTAAACATAACCATCACTCGTTCACTCACGAAAATATTGATTTTATGTGAATGCCTTTTTTCTACCATTAATTTTTTTTTTTTATCGAATAGTAAACTTTTTGAAAAGGTTAGTCATAGCTCTGAAATCTCAATTTGATATTGTTTAATCCACCACAGTTATTAAACTACAGTAAACTTCATGAAAATTTGTAGTTGTAGGTTTCGGGTGCGAGATTGATACCGGAAAGACCGTCACTTGTAATTACTGCATGCGCTTTTAAAACGACCTTGAAAATTTTCGCATGATATGTTGTAGAAAAGCTTTGATATGATAGTTTCAAAATTACGAGGAGGTTATCGTTCGTAAACACAAGAAGGATTTCTTTTGGTGAATAAAATCACATTGTCATATCGTAAATATTCATTGGTGGTTTTTTTTTTTTTTTTTTTTTATATCTTTCAGATGCTTCAAAGAGCTTGTAAATTGCAATTCTCTAGCATAAATATGATTTATTCACTGAAAATAAAAATATGTTGGACATTTTTTTGGGGGGGAAGGGGGTTATTCAATCTATATGATTTATTATGGCTTTAATAACTAACGTTGACTTATTGAAATGCGCATGTTTTATTCTCGAATGTTGATTTAGTTTTTTTAAAAAAAATTTCATTGTCAATATGTATCTTTTAGCAATGATGCAAAGGCTTTTTTTTTTTCAATATGTATATCAAATAAAATAATATCCATTTGAAGATTTTAACGTATTTTAAACGTCTCTTGCGGTTTTTCTAAGAATTGATTCCTTTTTTTCGAATTTGATGTTGATAATGGAAATTTACAAAAATGGCAATTTTTCCTTTATTGTTTTTTCTTTATTTTATTGTTTGATGTTTAAAAGCGAGGCCTTGAATATGTTTTCAACTATCCGTTGAAATAAACGCGGTGAGAAACTGGTTTAACTTAATATAATGTGAACAATGGATGTTGAAATTTTTTTTTAGTGTTTACGATAATTGACTAATGTATGGTAATTTTAAACTTATGAATTTGTGTAGTCTTTTATTTTTTTTAAAAAATTTTGTTGCATTGAATTTAAAAATATGTGAAATAAGACAATTAACAAGTAAAAAATAAACATAAAGGAAATTTTTAACCGATTTTCTCTACTACAATTTTGGAAATGATTGAAATATTTTTTTAAGTTTTGTAAAATAATTTCTCAAGTGAAAAATTAATTGGATAACCTATGTAGTTGAATTTGAAGAATTTTAAATACATAGGTTAGATCTAATATTCGATTATTAGCCCTTGTATATGCAATCAAATTTAAATTATTTGTAAATGGCATATTAATGACTTAATTATTTGTAAATGTCGAAATTATGTACTTATACAGTTTCAATTTTTGAATAAGTAGTTTAAAACTATGTGTTTTTAAAAACCCCATCAAAGGTTAAATTTGAACAAATATTCGCCCTTTCATTTTTCTGAATGATCAGTTAGTTACATAATTTTATTTCTTTGAAATTTATCTATATTTAGTACATTTTTCGTATTTATGTACAAGCCTTTTATCAACGCATTTCATTCCTATTTTAAATTATAATTTTTTAAGCTTTAAAAGTTTTTGTATTTTTCTTATATGTTATTACTTTTATGTTTTCGCCATTCAGGTAAAAATGAATAAATTTACCCGTATGACTATGATATTGATATATTTATTAATAAACGATGATACAAGTATTATATTTATTCTAATATAGAAATAAATTAGCTTTCTACCTTAAATGTTTTATGTTCGTTTTAATTTAATACAAGCGGCAATTATTTTTAATTCACATTATTTGAGTACAATCATTACAACATTTAAAGGATGAAGTTTTATATCAATTGCTTTTGATAGGCTAAAATAAATCAAAATAAAGTTTAATCAGTTGTGTTGATTCTATTTTGGACATTCGTTTCGTAATATCGCCGATTAAAAAGTTTGTGATAAACAGTATGAACAGCGCATGTATCAAGATAACTTTTACCGAATAGGATGCAATAAAGATATTAAAGACAATGCGGTTTTTTACTCCAGTGATTGACAGGGACACTTATCTGTTGTGATTCTTAAAACTGTTTCTGTGTAGTATTGTGTAGTGTTCCCAAAGGAAATGTAGAGTTGGTAAGTAATACTATATCTTCATCTTATCAACATTCAAGTAATTAATGGTTGGCTTTATTTCTCTTTTTATCATATGAAGAGCGTTTAATCAATGTCTACCCATCTAAAGGGAAATTATGTATATTATTAATTCTGCAAGTATAACGTGTGATGTCGTAGTTTTGTCAGCAATTAGGTTGCTTGCCCATTGCTATATTTTATTGAAAACATTGAATATATAGTAATCTTAAATCTTAATTTACAAATTTTTTTAAATCGATATTGGATAAAAGGCTATGGTATAAATTTTCAATTAATGTTTTGTCAAAATCTGTACTCTTCATTTATTATTTATATTTGTGAATTATTAATGCATAATTTATAACAAAAGGAAAGTCGCTTGGAATTTACTTATTATGGGAATAGAAAATAGTTAAGTTATGAATATAGAACAATGTGTGTTGCAATATTGATTAAATGAATCGAAAAATAGTAATGTTTCTATATCAGTGTTGAAATCGCGAGGATTTTCAAAATAGGACAGCTTTTATTTCAACACACTTCGTAACGATTGAATTGTGCAGGGGATTTAAAGATAATCGCATTAGTTAATTTTTTATGATTTATTTACATTAATAATGAAAACAATGTTTACAACATATTTCATTAAAATATGTATCATAGAGATCCTGTATTTTGGAATGCAACTAATGGAAAATTTCTTTTATTTTCAGGTTGATGATAATCTGAACTAACCATCCAATATGCTATACATCGGGAAATTCATTAATAATTTTAAAGACTTTTATAATGACATAAATTCAGCTACCCTCACAGGAGCTATCGATGTGATTGTGGTGAAGCAACCGGATGGCAGTTATGTTTGTTCTCCCTTTCACGTCCGCTTTGGGAAAATTGGGGTACTCAGGAGTAGAGAAAAAGTGGTAGGTTTTCGTAATTAATTTGTTTTTACATTTAACAAAAATTAGGTAATAATTTTTTGAGTAGGTCCTGAATATATACAAATTTAAGCTAGTGTTTTATTTTTCATTTTGAGCTTTATTTTTAACTTAAGAAAATAAACATATGTTTTTCTTTTGTACCCCATGAATGTAATATTATATGTAAAAAGATCTTGAAAAAAAAATATTTTCAGATTTTAAAATGCTTTTAAAACATTAACGTTCGTTTTTTTTTTTTTTTTTTTTTAAATAAAAAAAAATTTTTATTTTTTTTTATTTTTTATTTTTTTTTAAAAAATTTAAAAAATTATTTAATCAAAAAAAAAAAAAAAAAAAAAAAAAAAAGTAACACCATCATTTATAAGTGTCACATGTGATCTTATTTTATGTCATATGTTTATCATGTATTGATCATTTCATTTTGTGCATGATTGATGTTTGGCAAATATTTATGAGGCAAGAAAATTTTGTTTAATGCTTAAAACTCAAGGTTTATAATTCGCTTTTTTTCTTCTTCATCTCATTCTATGCAATTTCACTCATGTGAAATTTGTCACAAACAGAAAATTCTAAAAAAAATATGATGATGGTAAATATTGATTAGTTCAATTCATTTTATTATTCTAAGTAATTTTATAGTTTTTTGGTAAATAGAAACATTAAAAACTTATTAAAAGGGGTAACCAACTTATGTATCACGCTTTGAATAAATTTAGTAAAGCTATAACTTGTAACACGATTTCTTTTTAGGTTGACATTGAGGTGAATGGAGTACCTGTTGATATTCATATGAAATTGGGAGAATCAGGAGAGGCATTTTTTGTGGAAGAAGTCTGCACTGAAAATGAGGTATTTAAAATGATTTTTTTTCTGTTTCTGTTTTATATTCCTTTCATTACCAATTTAATTAATAATTTGTGTGATTTTCTCCTAAAATGATTACTGAAATCCTAAAATGCAAACTAATTCACTTGATTTAAAATATTAAACAGAAAAATATATCAGTAAATAAACATTTTTTTTTTTTTTTTTGTTTTAAAAATTTGGATTCAAAAATCAGTTAAAATTAATATTCTTTTGGAATGTATGTTATTTTAAACAATTTTAAATTGTTTTTGTGGAATTAATAAAGTAGAAGCTAAATTAAATTACGTTAAAAATCAAGAATTTAACGTTATTTTGATGTTCCTTAATCAAATGTTATGTTTAGGTAAATATTTTCAGAAAGTTCCATGAATGTAAACTTCAATCACTATTAGTTTTGTTGTAAGTTTTTTTTAAATGTAATATGAAAACAGTTTTGATTTTTTGGAATACATCTAAAATGAGCAGAGATATATTATAATGCTATAATGAATTATAAATGTTTGTACTTCTTATTTTACTAAACTGATTATGGGATACTCTTCCGTTAAAGGGGGGGCTGAAAAAAACAATCGCCAATGGCCCTTTAACAGAAAAGTACCGATTATGGTACCATGTATTATAAATTACTAATGGTAATTGAAAGAGAGAAAACAGAATAATTGAAGAGGAAACTTCCTGGAAAACAATTTATGAGAGGAGAGCATATTTAAGTATAAATTTAGGAAAAAGAATTAAAAATTTAAATTGTTACATATCTCTTTAAAAGTTCCCATTTTTGATGATTTATTAGCTTGTAATTGTAATCATGCTGAAGTCAAACATATGAAAAGCAAGCAATTGTAAATTGTTTTAAGCTTCATACTAGTGTGTTTGCATGTACATAAGAGTGTATTTTAAATGTTACATTAAAGTGATTTTTCATTTTGTTACAATATTTTATATATTTTATTTAAATAGATTCCCTCCTATTTGGCTACATCTCCTTTACCTGAAGTTCCTGACATAGAAGCAGAAATTCAAAAAATGAAAGAATCTATAGATATGAATGATGAAAATACAAGTGATAAAGATTCAGCACCTATATCTAATGGATTTTCACAAATGATTCAAATTGCTTCTGAAAATGACAAGGTGCTACATATATCTTCTAGTCCTTCTAGTAATCAAAAAGACTGTGATATTGTCACTAGTGATAGTATTTCTAAAAAAGATCAAACTCAAGCACCTGAAGCAAATAAATCTCAGCAAAAAGCTCCTAAGACAACTGATAACAGTGTTGTAACTGAAGATTTAACAAATGTGAACACAGATTCTAGTGATGAATATAAAACAAAGCGTAGACGAAGGAAGAAAGCTCCAACAAAAAAGCGAAGCAAAGCTAAAGATGCACCTGCATCAAAAACTGCTACTGCTAATCACACAACAGAATTATCCAAAGACTCTGATAAGCCAGAGGAGATTTTTCAAATGGATGATGATTTTGTAGAAGGTGATGATGAAGGTTTTGGATCCACGGGGGGCTTAAGTCGTTCTATTAGTCTCCCTGTTTCATCTAAAATTGAGGACTTATTTGAACACGAGTGGTCTCGTAGGAAAATGTCTACCACGTTTACTGGAGAATTCCATCCTTTTAGTGATGGAGATGTTACTCCTCAATCTAGGTTAGTTAAATAATGTATTGCAATTATATAAACCATTTCTCTGCAGGATAATTTGTATATTTTTCGATTTATTATATAATTTTCTCTTTGGGCCATTGAAAATTTTATATATTAAAGCAATTGCATAAGCTTTAAATTATTGTATTACCAAACTGCTATTTTATCTTAGCACAAAATTTTTATCAAATGTAAATAAATTGTGGTAGATGGTGGTAAAATTGCAAGTTTTCTTATATGTTAGTCATATATTTTAATTTCAATTTTATCAAAGACCATTTCTTTTTTTTTTTCGATTGTGATTATCATTCATTTATTTCAAGTAGGCCTTGAAAAGTTTTGCATTTAAGGCTGTGTTAATTAAGAGCTCTAATTTGTCACTTAAATATAGTTTAAAGTTATGATACCTATTGGAAGTAGATATTTTCACTGCTATAATAGGATACTTATAAAGCAATATCAAATCACTTGAATCAAGGCTGTGTGGGAAAATAAATATGTTTTTATAGTATTAATAGCACTCTTTAACTTTTCCTTCTTTATACTATATCTTTCGAAAAATCTTTTTTTCTTGACTAAATTTATTATTTATGTATTATCATTTTCTATTTTTGTTTTTCTAGTCCCATTACATCTAGACCTCCTAGTCCTAAATCTGACACTGAATATGAAAATCAAAAAATAGAGAGTGGGAATCCAGATTTAGATGGACCCAGTTGGGGCTGGGGGCAACTGCCTAATGTTCCTAGAAATTTGAGTGATCCGCATCTCCAAAATCAGGCAGGATCTTCAAATTTAAATGAAGAGAACAAAGATGAAGATAATTCTACAGGTTTGTTGTGTGCTTATTCTTGTTTGGCTTTAAAAGAGTTTTTTTTTTTTTTTTTAATGAAATATATAAAATTCTATTTAGAATTGTATGTTAATTTTTTGATACATAGATGTTATTAAATCATTTGCACACTTTTCTACATTCCTTTTTTTTAAAAAAAATATAGTTCAGAAATATTTTATGAGTTTTGTAAAACATTTAGCTTATTCATAAAAAAAAATTGATATTAAACTAATTTATATAAATTGTTACCATATATTCTCTGTATATTGCTTTACTGATTGTTTTTAAAACTATTTTTGTCATTAATAGGTAATTTTGATATGTGTGCATGTCATGATGAAAAATCATTTAAAATTCAAATTTTATTTAATCAGAGAAAGTATAACTTTTGAATTTTTGAAGTATTTTTGTGTGTAATTAATTGTATTAATTAATATATTGATTCTAATTTTTTAAAAACTACCATGTTTTCAGTTAATGATTTGATCATGAACTAATAAAACAGCCTTTTACTGATTAGATGCTGAGAAACGCTCTGTGCTTGGTGGAATGTTGAATTTCATGCGATCTACTAAGAAATTCAGGCATGCACCTGAAAGTGAAGGCATATACTTATCTCAACTGAATTCAGATGAACTAGATCCAGAAGTAGCCGCTTTGTATTTTCCCAAGTTCAAGTAAGTTACTTTAACTAATTATTCTTTTACAAATATTAGGAGATGCAAATATATTTAAATTTAAAAAAAAAAGAATGGAATCTTCTTTGATTCAATTTTGTTGAGTCTTTTTAAGTTATAATAATAATATTGATGTCTCAATTTTCACTACCAGTAAATCAGTTATATATTTAAAAAAAGCAAAATGTTTTACGACCAAGCTTGCAAAAAGGTCATAATTTTCTTTAGGCAAATTTCGTATTCTTTCATATTTTGTGCTTTAATTAATTATCCAATATATCAAGCTTATATTCATAATATGATAAGAATTGATATGTTGTACTGGTTTAAATGTTTCTGTCTTCTGTATACTTGGAGTAGATTTTATATTTTATTTTGGAATTTGATGCACGAATATATCGAAAATCATACGTCATTTAGCTGACCATACTGAAATATTTTCAGATCTTATCACCAGCCAAGCCAAGTGAAAGATGAAGACACAGAATCTGGGAAAGGTCCATCTTTGCCTCATTCCCCTCACACAGTAGAAGGAGGTCATTTAGGGCAGGATTCTGACAGTGATGAAAGACTTTCCTTAGATCAGTTTAGGTATTTTGTACATCTTTGTATTTCATTTAAAATAACTTCGAAATATATCTGGTAATTGGTGATATTATTGTATTTTTAATTTTAGTTTTTCTCTCTCATATGGTATAATATGAAATTATTTATGGAGGTTGTTCAATTAAAATGTAGAAGGTTGTTAAGAGACTTACATCTTTATATTGAATAACAAACTTTGTATTATGATGACAGTAGCTTTTGACCAGAAAGTTAATTGATAAATCACTTGAGTCTCTCAGGAGGTTGTCTCAATCTGGGAAGCTTCTTTTTACTATTTTTTAAAAAAGTTATTAGATCACACATTGTATAATCCATATGATTGTTATTTTTTGGTTAAGTGAAGACAGTTTTAAAACACTAGCATTTCATATCCAATCACATAGTTCATAACATTGTATAATAATGTTTCTGCTAGAATTTTCTTTGCGTGAGATATATAAAAATTTAGTCTGTGGTAGTTGCTTGAATGTTTAAGAGGAAATTCTGTAAGTTCTCATAAATTGATTTTCGGTATACTATGACTAGGATATAATGCTTGTTAGTTTACTATGTAAAGTGTTGGCTTTGAACACCAGGCTATATTTCAATTGAGCAATTCTTTTACATATCTGGATTTTCTTGTAATGCATATCAAGATATTTAATTGTGCTTTTACATAATTAGGAAATGGACAGTAATCTTAGTCATTTTCTGCTTAACTGTAATAAAAACACTATTCCGTATTTGGGTATTTCTCTCTCTCTGATATTGTAGTTTGTTATGTCTTATTTTCCCTATGTATAAACATAACAAGTACTTCAATATGCTGTGTATATCACTATAACTTCTATAAATATTTGTATCTGCTTATGTGAAGGTTTGTGCTTTAAATGTATTAATATACATGAAATTAGTTTTGCATATAAATATGGTGTATAATTTTATTCATGTTATTAAATTAAAATGATATACATGAATTTTATTGATTTTATGCTTGTTGTAGTTTCATACAGCTACTACTATAATACTGAAATTTATTATTTAATAATTTTTTTTTAAAAAAAAAAGGTTAAAAGGTTTGTACAATGATAGAGAATTCTTTTTTGTACAATTTGTTATGCTAAAAATGTATCTGAATGCCACACTTTCGGTTTTTCATATGTTTATTCCTGTGCTTATTATGCATACATATGTTTTTCTGCTCTTTCATGAAACTTTTTAGTTGTTTAATAATTTGCCATATTTTTAAAATATCAGTTGCATTGTTTTATTAGTAATGATATTTAATTTTGTGTGTTTTTTTTATTTTTTTAGTGCTCTTTCATTATTTTTTAAGTTTGATAGAAAATACATCTAAACCGCACTACATCTAAACCGAAATAAATGTATCAGATTTAAGTTAAAATGTTGTTTCATTTTTTAAAAATCTGATTAACACATGATATTGAAAATTTTTTCGAGTTTTTATTAAATTTTTTTAAAAAAATTAACAATTCTTTGGTGCAATTTATCCTAAAAGAAAATTTTATTTTACTTTTCATTATTATAAATTGTAATCAATATACTCATACAACAACAAATGTTGCACACATTTTAAAATATTATTAGAAGTCACATTTTACAAAAATAGTATTAACACTAACTATATCATGAAAAGTGGAGTGAGGATTTACTTTCATACTGCAACTGAACAAAAAATGCTTCGTTTAAAAGCAATGCTTATCAAACATGTAGTGATTGTTTTGTTTTTTGTGGATTAATTAATGTGCAAATATTTTTTCAGTTGAAAGAATTTTTATAATTGATTTGTATTCAAACAGTTATATTCTTCTTTTTCTTTTTTAATTTAGCAGTTTTTGATTTCCTTTTTTTAATTTAATAATTTTTCTTTTTTAAATTTAGTTGTCTTTATTTTTATTTAGTTTTTGCTTCTTTGGTTAATGCAAGCAAATTTTTCATCTTTAGCAAAGAGAAATGTGAAAGCATTTCTTATCCTTATAGTGATTTAGCAATGTCACTCTGTGGAGGGTTACAAGATCCAGAAGTAGATTTACCTGAAGAACGGTTTTTGCATTCTCTTATAACTTTTGATGAATTCTCAGAGAATCCTGGTGTTTTGAATGACCCTAACTTGGTTATTCGCATTGGTGGAAAGTAAGTATGGTTCTTTAAAAACTTTTTTATCTACAATATTTTAAAGTTGCTTATCAGAATGACTTTACTCTTTTTTTTTTTTTAATTCATATTGAGTATTTGTATAAAATTATTTAATGTAAAATTCAGTTAAATAGTTTGCTCATTTATGAAAATACATTTTAATATTTTTGCTGTATTAGTTTTCTTAAGAGTATGCAATTTCTATTTACATAAAATTTTAGAGTTTCAAAACTCTTAAATTCAAAATGTTGGAAACTCAATAACTTAAGCCTTTTAATTAGGAGATAAATTATATTTTGGTGGAATATTAGTATTTTATAATTTTCTTAGTTACATTCTTATCATTTACAGAGTGTTATTTACAAACTGTATCTAAAGTATCTTGATATGCACTTATGTTTACTATTCATATAAAATTCTTGAATTAATTATTATAGGTAATTTAATGCAATTACCTTTTAGTAAATATCACTTATTGTTGGAAGTTTCATTTTACATCCTCTTGCTTGATTGGCTTATTAATTTGGTCTAAAATATAAATTATATAAAAATTCTTGAATTATAAGAAGAGAACTTCAAGTTGATTATTGATTCAGGGCTTTATTTTGAATATAGTTAGTCACATGAATTTTTATTCCAGTTTAGCGAATTAACAAACTGGTTAAAAACATCCTTTTGAATTTTCATAATTATAACATTTAAATATTAAAAGAATATGCAAACAAGTTGTTTTAATTTAGTTGGAGTTATTACATATAATATGATATTTAAAATACCTCGATAGACTATACAAAAGAATTTTTTTTTGTGCCAAGTATATAAACATTTTAGTATCTTTTCCTTATGGACTGTTAGAATGTCACAGATAAAGTATATTTTAATGACTAAAAATTGTCATTGCAATATACTTTATCAAGAAATGGAATCTGCTTCATTCTTTTTTAGATGAACAATTATGTTGGAGGAATTTGAACTATAGTGCATGTTGATTACTTCTTTTCGATTTCAATATGATAGTACAGCTTCACTTAATTCTTATCTTGATGTTGTTATATCTTGTAAATTTTTTTATTTTAAAATAAATATTCATTATATATAAATTATATATATACAATATTTAAAATAAATATTCAATATATAAAAATGATATATATGATTTTTAAAATAAATATTTATTTTATAATCATTTATTTTAGGTACTATAACTGGCAGACTGCAGCATCCATGTTAACTTCTATCATTATGTTTCAAAGGCCCTTGCCCGAAGTAAGATTTAATTTTTAATTATAGTTTTCTCTAATATTAAGAAGTTAAATTGGATTTATTATTGTTTTATTAGTTTTTATTTTCTTATTGTTATATTAGTTTAGGATATTTTTTGTGTTTTTAGCCATATATAAGATTGAAATTTGTATAAAATTCAATTAACACATTATGAAAATGATCTTTTTTATCATAAAATTAGTTTTTCTAGTTATGTCTGTGTTTTATGTAACATAAATTACTTAGCATTTTTACATGATTTATTTAAATCTGATTGATGTGAATCATTTTTTCCTATTTAGTATAAGTTAAAATGTAATTTTTTTCCCCTTAAATTTTCATTTCATTCTCGTTTACAAGCATTTTAATTTACTCCTGAAATACTTATTGGAAAGTATTTTCCTCCTATTTTAAATAATTTTTTGATAATGTTGTAGTATAACTTCTGTATCAGAACTTTTTAATATATGAATAGCTTCATAGTTATTTCTTGATTTCTTTTTTGCTGTATGTGCTTTTCTTAAATATTCACACAAAAATTCAGCTTGGTTTTTTTTTTAAATATATAATCTGATTTAACTATTAGTTTATTACAATTGCAGTCTAGCTCAGTCTCCTTACCTTTAAGACAGTGATTGAATTTTTTTTGAATGATTTACATTAAAAGTTTAATTTCTGTTTCTTGAGTATGTTTTCCTCCTTGTTTATATATATATATATTGTTTTCCTCCTTGTTTATATATATATATATTGTTTTCCTCTTTGTTTATGTTTCGATCCTTATATTGGATCGAATGTACTTTCTTTTTCTCTCAATTTTTTTTTTTTTTTATTTTGAATGGAAATTATTAACTTTTAATATAGTTTCACATGAAATATTAATGTCTGTGAACATTAAATTTTCTTAAGCACTAGCTAAATAGTTCAATTGCTTACTTAATAACTATCCAGATTCAATGTACTGTAAAGAATTTTATGAACTTTTAATAAATATATTTTATTTTACATTTATTTAAAAGAAATGGAAAACATTAAATTTTTTGAGTGTTTGCAAAATTTATTATTTATTTATTTAATCAATTTTATTTTTAACATGCAAGATTATTTCCTGCTCCATATTCTATTCTTCTCTCTCCTGATATAATTTGTTTTAAAAAAAATTGAGTTATGAAATTATTTTTCTTCCTTCTAGAAAACCACCATTCAGCTTATTACTGAACATATGCCAAAGAAAAAGAAGAAATCTTATTCTTCTTGGTGGTCTTGGAGAAGATCTGAAGCAGAAACCAAACCTGAAACTGAGGTTAGATTTTTTTTATTGTGTGATTTGAAGATGCTTTATTTATGCAAAAACCAAATTTTTTTTTGGAAATCAATATCTGCAGAATTATTCACATTTGTTTCTTAAATGGAATATTATTGATTACAAAAATTTCTTATTTTTGAACAGCTATTTTTAATTTAAGAGAAAGAATAGCAGTTTGTTAGGAATGTTTCCATTCAACTATTTTTTTTTTATATATATTTTGCTCTTTTTTATGTTATGTATTTTATTTGTAAAAATTATTATTTTTTTTTCATTAAGATATTGAATCTGTGTAATATTTTAAATTAAAATAATTTCTATTTGAAAAATGAATTTATTAAAAGCATAAAAAATCTTGCTTGCTATTTTTTTTGGAAATTAATACTTCATTTGACAATAATACAAAGTTAAAAATTTATAATAATACAAAGTTATGACATGCAGATGATTTATAGGATTGCACAAGTTTTTATTAATTTAGTTTGTGAAATTGGAATATTTTTGGTTGTATTTGAATTGAAAGTTCAATAATTATTTTTGTGGGAAAAATCTATTTAAAGGACTATAACTCTTCATTCCCCTATAATTTATATTGTTACATAACTTCAAAATTTTATTTAGATAACCCTGAGTTAAAATTTTATTTATTATATAGCTGGATACTTTGAAAAAGGTCAATTTATTAGTTTTTAAATCAAGACGTTTGTTTACAGTAATAAAAATTTTGTTTTTTTTTTTGATTTTTTGATATATATCTTCATTGTTCTTCAGTGGATATGTATCTTCATTGTTTGAATGTATAAATAGTTATTAAATACTTTTTATTATGTAATGCTTTTATTGCCATAAATATATTGTTAGTGTATTTTTAATTCAGCTTGAAATATGAATCAGTATTTTTAAGTATTTCAAATTCTTTACTTTAAATATATATATATATTTTAACTTTCAGCAAAGTATTCAGATTAATTCAGAAACTTCTTCTTTCACTACTACAATATCCTCCATCTCAGAGACAACAGAAATAAAACTTGTAGAATCAACTGAAAAAAAGGTGTGTGATACTGATACAAAAGATCATATAACAGTGTCTATTGAAGAGACTGTAAAAGAAACTATTTCTTCAGTAACTCAAGTCGTATCTGAAACTTGTGAACAACTTCAACTTCCACCTGAAGAGGATGATTTATTGGAAGAAGTTGTTGTAGAATCCGAAACAAGTATTGATGAACAAGTAGAGGTGATCCAAATTCCACCTAGTGATGAAAGTTCACCTGTATCCAGTAGTCCTATAGATATATCCAATTCTTTAAGGTAAGAATTAAAAGAACTTAACATTTTTAATGTTAAATGTAGACTGAAGATCCAAAATCTTTATAATGTGACTATAGGGAACTTTTATTACATTATTTTCCCTTCTGGATTTGAAAGCCTCAAGATAGAAAGATATTTGTAAAATAAATTGATTGTGAATCATAAAATTTATGCAAGTGGTATTGATATTAACAGCAATAACAGATTTAACGTCCCTTTGCTTCTGACAAAATTAGTTAAAAGAAAAGTGCACAGAAATAATTCGATATAAAAACCAACGTTTTTAAAAACAACGTTTTTATATGGTGGCAAAGTTTATTAAAGAAAATTATTGAAATATTAGTTAAAACTGTTGGTTATTTTTAACTTTAAAATTTACTTAAAAAAGAGACATTTGTGAGCGTATTAAAAAATTCATAATACTTATAAAATCAAAACATGCATTTGAAAGTTTGTAAGCCATTCTATTAAAAAAAAAATGGGAACCAGAATTCAGAAAAAATTATTGTGATAAGACATGGTGCCAAATATTGGAAACTTTCTTTCTTGCTCATGATTATTGACTAAAAGTCAGCAACCCTTACTATCTCGGAGATAGTAAAGGGAGATAGTATCTCCCCTTTGCGAGTACAATAGTTTTACGAGGCGTCATGTGGTGTGGGGAGTGCCCGGTGTTCCCAGAGGGGGAAATTTTTTTTTCCTCAATCCTAAAAGCGCCTAGAGGAAAGAATATTTTGACTTATTAAAATTATTGAAATATTAGTTAAAACTTGTCGCAAACGTCTAAATATTGCATTGTTAGGCGAGTAAGAACGATTCCCGAAATTTCAAAGCTCTAGCTTGATGGGAAGTTGGTTAAATTAACGATCGAAAATTTGATGACACACACACACACACCAAGTGAAATTCAGAAAAACGTTGTAATAAATGTCAAACCTTTCAATAATTACATAAGAATAACTAGCCTAAAATCCAAGCTTTTCTGTTGTAAATTCTTAAAGGTAAGAGTGTTATATTTTAAATTGAATTTTGTATTGTTCAGTACAGTAATTTTGATTCAAAGTAGATGTATAAATATTGTATTTGAAAAGCTATTATAAACAGCTGTTTCATTACTTTAATTCACCCATAGGCTTTCAGCCTAGCATCTCCCAATTTTGAATAAAATAAAATAACTCTTGAAAGAAAGTGAATAAATAATGAATGTAATTATTAAGAAATAAATTCTTATGATTTAGTATGGTGAAATATAAAATGTAATTATGTATTGTTGAATACACATAAAACAAGCAGATATATTGAAACTCTAAATGACTTTTTTTTGACATATATGTTTATAGTGTCTCTGAAGTGTTTTATATATTTAAATAAAACATTTTGATTTGTTTTGTATGTTTACTATCAGTTTAATAGTTCTTGTTTAAAAAAATGCAGTGCATTAATCATATGCATAATTAGCTTCAAAAAATTAAAATGTTTGATCATCTTGATTACTACAATAATATACATTAAAAGTTAGTTAATCAATTTTTGTGTAATATCCTGTAAAAATGTTATTATAATTCTTTCCATAAATGTTCTGAATATTACTGATGTTTTTAAATTAAGAAATAAAGGCATGCTTGAATTATTGAATTCTCTTTTGATATATGTGTAATATATATGAATGTGAAGCCATTTTATTTAATTGTAGATCACATGTTTTATCAAGTCTTTCACCACCTGAAACTGTTGCTCAAACTCAATTCAGTGCCAAAACTACGAGTGAAAATGAACCCAGTGATAAATCATCAAAGGAAAAATACATAAAATCTCTTAGACTGACTTCAAAACAGATTGTAAGTATATTGTACAAAATAATGTTTTTAGTATTTGTAAAATAAAGTGTATGTTAATTTATTCCATATGCAAATATGTTTAATATTAAGTTGTGTATATTAAATCATATTTTTAAAGTGCTTACATTTTTTTTATGCAATCAGTTTTTAAATTCTAACAAGCATTGTTGTCTTTCAGGAAAATTTAAATTTAAAAGATGGTCCTAATGAATTTGTATTTAGTGTAACTACAGCATATCAAGGAACATCGAGATGTAGTTGTCAAGTTTTCCTTTGGAGCTATGATGATAAAATTGTTATATCTGACATAGATGGTACAATAACAAAGTAAGCATTTATACTGAAAATTTAAAGTATCTACATGCTGAATCTAAAATCAATGTTTGTTTTTCAGCTATCTGATTAATAAAAATTGCAAATAAAGGAGTGAAGATGTTTTTTTTTAATTACATGTAAAAACGTATAAAGCGTAGAAACATATATTGTTATGTAAGAATTTTTTTTTTTTTTTGTAAAAAAAGAATTACATTGGATATATATGAAAGAATGTGGTAAATATTTATTTGAAAGTTTTAAAAGAGATTTAAGACATTTACATAATGGAAATTTTATTTTTATCTATTGCTTATGATACTGTATGTATGCATGAATTTTAGAATATACTTAATGTGTTTTATTTAAAAATGAAATTCTAAATAAGAGCTAAAATATATTTTGAAATTGAATTTATTATATAGTGGAACATTTATCAGTTGATGAACCATTGATATATTAACAATTAAACTTAAAAAAATAAAGTATTTAAATTTAAAAAATTATAAAAGTGTTTAAAACAAATTTTATAAAAGTTAAAAACAGTTTTTATTGAAATTTTGATGTAATTAATTTTCAAAGTTATCTTAATGTGGCAATTTTAGTGACATTTTGTTGTTAAAATTACATATATAAATTGATTCTTTTAATATTGTTTTCCGATATTTAACATAAATAAACTCTGTATTTATTTCAGATCTGATGTACTTGGCCACATTTTACCTATGGTTGGTCACAGTTGGGCTCAGCTAGGAGTTGCCAAATTATTCACAAAAATTCAAAACAATGGTTACAAATTCCTTTACCTCTCTGCTCGAGCAATTGGTCAAGCAAGGATAACAAGGGAATATCTTCGTAAAGTTCGACAGGGAGAAATCTGTTTACCTGATGGACCATTGTTGTTATCACCCACATCTCTCATTAGTGCTCTCCATAGGTAAAATTTTGAGTAGTTTTGAAATATTTTATGTACTCATCTTTATTAGTAAATATGAGGTAAAAGTAAATATTAAAAAATTTATGAGCTTTTAGAATTGTAAAATGAAATAGTATTAATAAAATAATATTCTAACTTTTTGAATTCTTTTATTGATTATTTTCAAAGAATGAGAATAAGAAGTTTTGAATAGTTTGAATTTGTTTGTTTAACATTATAAAGATTCATTCCAAGTTTAGTTGTAATGTTATTTAATTTTAAAATTTCTGGTTATTTTAAAGAGTTAAATTGTGAAAAACAGGATATATATATCAGTTTAATTTAATTAAAACCAGTAATTATATGACAAAGGTCAATTAATTTATCTGTTTTTAATTTTATCTATCATTATCTCTGTAAATTAAATACCACTGTACTAAAAATTAACCTTCTGCAGATGTTTTCTAGTGTACTACTTCAATTATTAATTTTAATGATATAAAAATATGAAAAGTTTGAATTTATATACAACTGTAGAACTTGGTAACTTAAATTAATATTATTCTCGATATATTTAAAATTTCTAAAACAGTAATGAACAATTGAATAACTCACTTTCTGATTGCTTTATTAATAATTGATGATCATTACAAGTTATTAAAATGTACTTTTTGAATTGACATTATAATGTTATTAAAATGTTTATTAAATTACTTCAGCTCTAGCTGTGTTATGAATGGTAGTGCTAATGTTTGATCTCTTTTTAAATTTATATATATGTGTGTGTGTGTGAACAGAACATCAAAATTTTAATTCACAAAATATCACATTATAAACAAATTCAACATATCAATCATAATTCTATACATTAATGTGTAAAAACTGCATATTTAAAGAAATCAACTATAACTTAAAAATTAAAATAACTCATATTAAATAATAATAATTAATTAAACTTATTAAAATTAAAAATTTAAAAACAAAAATCTATTAAGTAACTGAAAAATTTATAAGAAAAAAAACCAGTGAAAGAAAAGCAAAATTTAAAATAATGGTAATAATGTAATTAATTCTGTTCCATTTATTGGAATGGAATAATGTGTGTTTATAACATTATTATTGATCAAACCATCACACTTTAGTGATTTACATCATAATAAAATATGGTAACAAACCAAAAATCGACAAATTCAGAAAATCAAACATACAAAAGAGAAGAAAATAAACACAGTACCAATTATAATCAAATTCAAATAAATAGCAAAAATATAAATGAATAAATATCATACAAATTGTAAAAACCAAAAAATCTAAAAAACATATTAATTAAACAAAAAAAAAATCTAAAATAACTATTTAATTAAACTAAAAAAGCACTCAAAAACAATATGTAAGAATTACCAAACACACACCATATAAATAGTGTAGAAATTTTTTAAAGACAACTACCATCGGCTGAAATTAATAATTATCAAACCATTTAAACTAAAGGCAAAAAAAAAAAAAAAAAAAAATCATTATTACAACCAAAAACTTTTAAGAATAAGTAAAATATTACGATATTCATATTAAGCATAGTTACGATATATATATATATATCAAAACTACATTTTGTTACATATTTAAAAATACTTTTGTTTTTTACTTTGATAGGGAGGTAATTGAAAGGAAACCTGAAGAGTTCAAAATAAGTTGCTTGAAAGATATCCAAACACTGTTTCCACAATTTATGGGAAACCCTTTTTATGCTGGATTTGGTAATAAAATTAATGTAAGTTTTACTATGTACTTTGACACTGTGTATTGCAATTATAGTTTATACTTTACTGTATGTAAAAAGTTAAATTGTTTATGCTACACATTTAAACTTTTGACTTCTAATAATCATTATTCCGCTTTTGATGTCCTTTTGTAAATAAGGTCTTAATTCTAGATTTCCAAATTGTTTTGTTCAACACATTTTTTTAAACATAAATTCACCTTATTTTTTCCCCTCACACAAGCCAACTGAAGGGAAAACCTTTTTCATTGTTCCATTTTAACTGAATTATACTTTTTTTCTTTATACTTCTTTAACTTAAACTGAAATATCATTGATTGGACCTTAACAGTCTAATTAGCATAACATAGCAGTAGCCGAATTGTAACTTGGAAGGTTAGATACCATCTCCACTGTTGTTGTTTGTCATAATTCCTAATGACTGTCCAAAACGGATATCCCCATTCTGTGACTGTAATGTTAAAATGGATAGGTTCATTAAGACTGAAAGTCTCTCTCTCTCTCTTTCTCTCTCTCTCTCTTTTTGTGGCTTATGGGAACATTTAATTTATTGACATGTACTCTCATGTTCTTTTTATATTTATCATATTGTTGTAATGTAAGTTAAAAAGCAAATAAATTGGATGTGTAATATTGCATTGATTTAGTTGTAGTTGTTATTATGTATTTATTATGTATTTTGTACGTATTTATTATGTATTTTATTTCCATTTTTATGTTGACTTGAGATGTCCGATCATTGTAATGATTTTTAACTTATATTTGACCCAATGATATATATTAAATAAACTAGCTTCGCTTCTAATGATTTTCATGTTTATGGGCTCATATTGTAATGGATCAAGTGCATATTTGGTTAAATTACAGAAAAAGTTGCCATATATAATTTATAAACGTTTTTTTTAAATAGAATGTACACTTCTGCAATTTTAAAACTATTTATTATGTAAATTATTAAAAATAACATAATTATTGTGCATTTTACTAACAGTGGAGCGGTTTATATCACCAGAAGAAGCTCTACTGTCTTATTCTCTGTTTTAAATAAGCTTTAATGTAGTCAAATAAAAATAAAATCAGAGACCAATAAAACGGTTTATAATGTATGATTGATTATTTGTTTGATTAATTATATTATATTGCATGTAAGCTCATTTGTTGTTTAATATCATCCAAATCCTGTGTAATTTTTTCCTATTTAATGTGTGCTTTAATTAGATTAAGTAATTCTATGTTTGTGTTGTAAGAATAATGAAAATAGAATTTTATTATCTAAATGGATATTGGCTGTCTATCAGAATATGTTAAAGTATTGAATAGCTCAATAATTGTGAAGTTTCATTGATAAAATATCTCAATTTCGGATTACTTTTCTTACGTGGAATATTAGAAAATTTACATGAATGTGTTTAATGTATCTTTATTATGAATTGAGAGCATTTAATTTTTTTAAATCTCAGGGATGTAGTCTCAAATATTAAATCCAATTCCAATTGAATTTTTTAAACTCTTTTTTTTCCCTTTCATGACAAGTTGATAATTTTTTAATAATGAAACAGTATAATTCAGATTTTTTTTAACTATAATTTAAAAATTGAGAATCTTTCTTGCATTAATTTTTTCCATAGCTCGCTCTTAATGCATATTTAATATTATAGGATCAGTGGGCTTACCGAGCTGTTGGAATACCTCTTACTCGCTCATTTACAATTAATCATCGAGGGGAATTGAAATTAGAACTTATACAGACATTCCAGTCCTCGTAAGTATACAACTTTCTAGCATGCACTTATAGTTTTAATCTTTTTACCCTATTTTTGTACACACTGAAATTGTATGTGTGTATAGGGGGAGGGATTAACATTTATTTCCTTATCTCGTTTTAAGCGTAGCTTTTCTTATTGTTTTCAATTTAGTTCCAAATTGAAATAATGATTTAAGTTTTGCTACCCTTAGTAAATAAATATATTAAAATAAGAAGTGAATCAATTTTAATAAGAAATAAATTTTAATCTTGTGTTTAGCTTATTTGAATATCCTTTGATTGCATGTAAAATTTCCTCTCAAACAGTATTATGTTTCTCAATTTTTTTTCTCTCATTTATGTAATTGATGATTCTGATTACTGTATATGTTGATACGAAAGTCACTAAAGAACTTAATTATTTTTGTTTGATTACTGCTAAGAGATAATCACTAGTAATTTTATCTATGTTTGTAAAATCTTAATATATTGATGTAGTCGTGGTAGCCTAGTAGTCATGACTTTGGATTCATGTCCGGCGATTCTCATTTAAGTCACGGGTTCGATCCCTCGCGTTTAGCCGGGGATGATGCATGTTAAATCTGTCGGGACCCAAAGTCCTCCCATTGGCATGGTGGGGAAGTTCGGAGAGGGGTTATCTGCTCGGGTGTCATTTTTGTCACCTGACCGAGTGGTGACAAAGACGACAAAATTATGTGGTCTGTCGCCAATAGCCCTTGTGTTGTTTCATTGTGACTTTAATAAAATCTAAACCAAAACAAACTTAATATATTGACTAGACACATTTAAAGTTATTTTCATTACAATCTAATAAAATTCAGCTATGATGAATAAAATTCTTTTATTCTATGGTATAATCATTTAAGGTATATTTAATTAATAAAATTTTTTGGAACATAGAAAAATATTTTGAATAATCTTGTTGGATCCTTTTTTAAAAAATTCTAATAGTAATCTTTTAAGAGAATAGAATTTTACTGTTTTAAATTTAATGCTTTTAATTAGACATAGTTATTAAATGACCATCATCTTCAACAGATTAATCTTATTAATGATTATTTTCAATATAAATATATATATATAGCATGAAGTGTTAACTGTTGGAAACCTTATTATCTATATTATTGAAATGTTTTTATATATTTTCAATTTTTTTTTATCTAGATACACTCGATTAAGTGATGATGTTGATCATGTGTTTCCACCACTCAAGCCAAGGGTTAAAGCCAATGGTCATCCAATGCCCATTTTCTCATCACCTGAAGAATTTAGCTATTTTACATATTGGAGAGAACCCGTTCCTGCCCTCAATGAAGATGATATACCTGTATGAACTGGTAAGAGTTGTTGCTTTCCTCTATCTAATTAAGATGTTTTTACGTAACATTTACTAGTACAATTTAAGCCTTCTCTGATAGCCTTTGTATGAACTATAAAAATTGTTGCTTCTACTTTATTATTATTTGTAAAGCTATTTATTGGAAAATGAAGGGAAAAAATCAGTAACACAAAGCAGTTATTAAGACATTCAGATGAAATACTCTAAAACAATATTATGCATACCCATAAGTAACTAAAGGTTTTTCAATGTAAGTTAACAATTTAGAAAAGAAAAGACTCAATTTCTTCATAGAGAATCCCAAAATTCTTTCTTTGTGATTTTAACTACAAAAGTCATGGGCATGAAAAAAAATTAAGACTAAGTGAATAAAATTACTTTAAAGCAAACAATATCTAGACCATAAATACTAGTCACTTAAAGTAACTCATATCGGAAAACACTTCTTAATATTCATTTGTACTTGTGGAGATTACTTGGAAAAAATGCCATCTCTCTATTTGCATTTGCTTTTGCTTTAGAATTATAATTGCCCTTTTTAAATGGTCAGTATTGGAACTTGATGTGTCAAAATAAGGAATTTGAGTCTCATTTTCCAGTTTCCAATCTCTTGGAACTTTCAAGAAAACTAGCGTGCTCCTTCCCTAAAGAATTATGTAATTTAGTCTCCCTTAGCAATTTTTCTTGATCTTTATAAGTATCGATGAAAGATAGTCTTTCAAGTTTTTAAAATTGTGCCAACTAAGCTGGTAGCACTTAACCAGCCAATAAACAGATAAAAAACTTGATTCATTTTTAAAAATAATTCTTTATTCTTAGTACCCTTTGTTTTACGAAATTCTTTCCTAAGTCTTTGTATCATATTTTGATTGATTGCTATCTTGTTTTTTTGCATCCTAAAGACTCAAATATGACTTTGATTATAAAAGGCTTATCTCTGGTTAATGTTGCATCATCAATAAGTACAAAGTATTAGTTTTGAAGTTAAAAAATATTTCCTATGTTTTTTTATATGTTTCAATAATTTTATCCCTAAACCTATCTGTGCATCTTTATTTTTCTGAAGTGAAGTTTAGGTAACATTTGTTTGAAGACCAATTTGATCAGAAATATCCTGGAATCTGACAAATCCATTAAATAGTCATAAGTACTCAAATTACATTGAGCTTAAGCTCACCTTTTTTACATGGTTCCTAACACTGTATAATGCTCTTTCTACGTGTTTAGCTAGCATTATATCAACTTTCCCCTTACATCTCCTTTACTCTGACTATCTTACTGGGTGAAAACTTTCTATCTTCAAGTTTTCATTCTTCAAGTTTCAATCATTAGTTTGAGCTATGTGAATAACTGAAATCTGATATAAACTTAATTTTATATTCTTGCTGCAAGTCAGATATACATCAGGCTTTTTTTCTTAAGATTGTACTAAAACTAGGATACACCTTCATAACTTTTTCTACACAATTAAGTGTTGCTCTTGTAGGAATCTTTGCCTTATCCCTCTTAAAACTAGACATTTGTGCATTACTAAGTCAGCACTTTCACTTCTGGACAGTTTAACCTCCAATATATTATACAGTGACAGCACTAGTATTTACAGGTTACAGGGAAGTTTGCTTACTGCAATTTGATGATACTTACTGCTAATTAAATATTTTGATCACCATGTCTCAAATTGGAAGCCCTCATTGCTCTTCTAGTTGACTTGGACATCAACTAGTGCAGACTGAGGATAAGAGACTGGTAATCAATGAAGCAAGACACAAACAAACTTATTACTAATTGCATCCTCTGGCAACCCACTTGTACCACGATGAGGGTCTGGATCCTAAATTCTTATTTAAACAAAGGAATTCTCTAATTGTTCCTTTGAACAAAAGAAAAAAAAGTTTAGGATTTGTGAATTGCATTCGAAACTTACAAAAAAAACCCGGCCTAATATATATTATATTAGTAGGCCATCTTAATACACACACCACAACACAAAATTGGTGACAAATCACTTAACTGTACAAAATGTAGATAATGACCTCATTCAGCTTTAAAATTTAGAATTGTGTTTGTAGAATTACAAAGATCTTTAAATATATTCAAAAACTCTTTTAAAGTGTTATAATCAGAACTCAATTTTTTGATTTGCTATAATACTAATTTTTTTGGGATAAAAACAGCAACTTGTTGCAAATTTTAAACTTGATTATACTAGCTTCTGTGAATTTTTGTTGCCTTTATGCAAATTTAAAAGAGATGATATTGCAGACTTACTTACTGTCTGCAAACGATAATATTTCATAGTCAAGATGCCACATGCTTAAGAAATTTAAATAGAGATGGTTACAAAGATTTGGACGTTGAAAGCTAAATGTAAGATCTTTTTAAAAATTTCGTTTACTTTTAATAGATCGAAAAAATTTATTTATTGAGCTTTATCAAGTAGTTGTAAATATAAAACAAAATGCTGATCTGGGAGGTTCTGTGTGATGAATAAACATGATGATTATCAGGTTCAAAAACTAGCAAGTATCCAACAAATGATTGGTCATGAAATTCAAAAGTCATTGGGACTCTCAGTATCAAAGGACATGATTTGTAGATAAATGTTGAAAATAGAAACAAGGGTTCACTACAAAATGGAAAAGAAACTGACTCTGAAACTACATAGAAGGATGTGGGCTCAAAATCATATATCATATGGATCAAAATGGTAATCAGCGATATTTTGCCAAAAAAAAAGTAGAATCTAGATTGTCCAGATGGTTGAGCATCATACTGGCATGATGTACACAAGGGAACCTCAGTGTGTTTTTAGACAAATTGGTGACTTATCTGTGCTGGTTTGGGCAACCTTTTGCTACAAAAAACAAGAGTTTGTGAACATTTCCAGTGGTCTTCAAACATAATAGTATTATACTAAAACTGGAGAGTAATTTTCTGCCATTTGCTGAGCTTCTAGGTAGCCTTCAGCAGGAATTTCAGCAAGACAATGCTTCAATTAAAATTGCAAACAACACACAAGCCTTGTTTAATTTTTAGATTATAAAAGTTCTCTACTGTGTGGCATTATGTGTTGCTATGTTAACAGTAATGGTAGGCAATATTCATCTAGAAATAATTTATTGAGAATGTACGGTATGAAACAATATCTTTTTTTTTTTTTTTTTTTAAAAAAAAAAAAAAACCCAAACCATGCAAGATTTAGTTTCAACTACTTAGTTATTTTTCAACAAATGTTTGGCACAGCTTAGCCAGATTTGACTTTTGTACCATAAACCTACCATTACTCACTCATTTTCTCCACAATATTTTTGCTACAAAATAGGTCTGCATTACAGGTCTGTTTCATCTGTTCAAATGCACTAAGAGCCGTAAATGTGATTTATTGCTCTTTGCACACCTTTCCAAAAAATCCTGTAAGGTTCATTATTGCATATTACAAAATTTTATCATTTTTTTAAAAAATTCTTAGAATTTTTGATCTTTTATTTGTCACATGTTACTTTATTTCCTAGTATTTATATCATAATTTATCTTTTTAATTCCTCAAACAATTTAAAAAAGTACTAGTATTAAAATGCATAGACATTTTTTACATGGGATTTATAGCATTCTTCCTATTATAAAACATACCATTAATTGATGAAATATTTGCTACTAATTCAGTGAGATGAGACATTAATGTGCATTTAATTTCTGTGTTCACCTAGTTTTTCAAAGAAGAAAGAGTAAATCAAAATCAAATATTTATTATTTTTTTTATTTATTTATTTTGATAAAACTCAAAAGAAATAACTAGGTTAATAAAACTAGAACTTAGCTTTTGAAGAGTGTATTAGTAATAGTAAGTACACTAAGCACTAATTAAATGCAAGGCTTTATATTCATTATATTGAAACATGTAATAATTATTAGATTAAGGCTCTTATATCTAATAATTTCTTACTTATGAAGACTTTTTTTTACATTTATGTTAGATAAAATTGAAAAAAAAAAATTATGTATCATCTAGTCTTTTCTTTCTAAATATGGTATTTTTTTAAGAATTTTAACTATTTGTTTAGTTTTTATTGTTTTATATATTTATGATTTTAATATAATAATATAAAAATATTAAATTTTAATGATTCAATTTCAAAACAAGTATTATATGTTCTAAATTGGTTGTAATTATTTTTATTTTATATATGAATTAAATATTTGTAGGAATATTTATTATTTTAAAATATATAACTTTAATGGCAAGTACAATAAAAACTTCATAACTTATAAGAAATTCATCAAAAAAACCTTATCTATGTAATCAATAAAGGAAAAAAAAAGTTCTTAGAGCATATTTAAGAAAGCTTGTTTGTATTAATCTATGTAACATTTTGTTTATATTTATGATAATTTTTTCTTGATTAAAATGCAAATGCATACATTCTAAGGTTCTTCTTTTTCTGAATTAATTTTAAGGTTGTTGAATTTTTTTTTAAGGTCAACATTTAAAAAAAAAAAAATTTTTTTTTTTATCCCTCCAAATAAATATCTACTTTTTTATTGTCTCCATATTAAATTTTGATTCTTTCTCCGATTTGGTAATAATTAGAGAAAGAATCAATTTATTGATAAAGCAATAAAAAGTATCAAAACTAATTCTTATGTTTTATGAGTAAAAAGTTAACTTGAAAATTTTATTTTTAATTTTGTTCTCTCTTAAATATATAATGCATAAATAAAGCACAATTTAAAATAATTAATAAAGATTTTATTTGACATTTTCTTTTTATTATTTTTTGCAGGCATATACATCTTCAATCTGAAGAATCATGAAAGCTGTGAATATTCTTAATCCAAAGCTTTTTTAATCAATGTGAAAAGAATAATTTTGCATGGAACTTTTTAGTACAACATATGTTACAGGCACATGTTGTATAAAGACATTGGACATTTTAATTTTTTTTTTCCTTATAAGTTACTGAGAATTAAAATATGCTCCAAATGTATTTTAATCATGATTTTCAAATTTTAGACTTTTTGTAAAAGGTGTACAAGTTCTCTGGTTTAAATATGAAAAAAAAAAAAATTGATTAATTTAATTGGAGCAATTTGTTGATAACCATTATAGTGGTTTGTTTTATTCTAGCTTTTTAAATAAATTACATTTATTTAAATATTGTTTTTGTAATGTGTATTATAATATGTAAAAATGTATATGAATTGTAAATTTCATTTTTCTTGTATAGGAGCTTATATTTTGTATTACATATCTTATGTTCCAAGTGTTATAAAACAAATTCATTCATTGCATTTTGTTCCATGCCCACTCTCCCCTTTTTTTGAATTGCTACTGAAAAAAATCACTAGTCATATTAAGTATGGTTTATTTTTTGTTAATATTCAAATATGAAGCAAGAGTGAATAATTATTGAATATGAGAATAATTTATGTACATATCATGAAATTGAAATGATTACCACTTGTACGTATGAAAATAATGCTTTTCATATTGCTGTTTTATGTAATATGTGTAAATTTTATTATAAAAAATAAAAATGTTACAAAAATATTAATGATGCATAACTACATTTATAAAACATGCTTCTGTACTGTGCAGGTGTGTGTGTTTTAATATTTTTTATTGTTTAAGCATTCTTAAATGTTATTCGTGAACCTATCTTTAATTAAATATTGCTTGTATTTTGAATAGAATGCACACATCCCGTAAAATATTATTAGCAATATAAAGATTTATAAGTTTTAATTAAAAAAATGTGTTTACAATTTTTTTTCTGTTCCTTAACTGGAAAGTAGAAATATTATTATAACTACTCCAGACATTTGAGTTTCATAATGTATTTAATTTTTAAATTATTTTTATTAAATTTGCTGAGAATTTTTATATAGAGGTATATTTAAAATGTTATATATCATATTTTCTAAGATTAAGTTTATAAAGAACACATGATAGTTTTCTTTTTACATTTCTAATGACATTTTTTTCCCAGAAGAAAAAAAGATAATATTTATATATTGTTCAAAAATGTTGAATTTAATATATTGCTACAAAAATGGATCAGAGGAATTTTTTAAATATCAATGAAATTATTATCTGTAAAATAGTTAAACGTGGGATTTAATACTTACTAATGAACATTTTAAATAACAAAAGGTGCCAAATTTCATGATGTATAATTTTTTTCCCATTTTAAATTAAATGAAAGCTATGTAACCCCTGTTTAGTTGTATATTTAGACAATGAAGAAATATCAATTTTCAGTTATGTTTAATGTTAAACAATTTTAAAAATAACAGTAAATTCTATATTTTGTTGCATGACTCTGTGTAATTTAATGTACTAAAAATAAACAATATCATTTTTAGTACAGCAGAGCTTTTGTTTTGTGAAAGCTGAGATGCACTACACAGTTATAACCACATGAGGATTAATCTCAATAGTACTGATTTTCCTTTCTTTACAATAATATATTATATATAATGACTGGTGTTAATACAGGATTTCTTATCTAAATTTTAAAATTATTGTATAAACTGTTGCATAGTTATAGAATTTTCTATCCGTAATTGTACACTTTTATTTTTTCTGTCATTTCTTACTTTAAAGATGTTCACTTATAAATTTTTTATTACATTTTCAATTTAAAAATTAGTTCGAGTTAAAAATGTATGCCCATGTACAATGTACTGTAATTCAACTTTACATACAATGCGAAATAAAAAATATATATTTATGAACAACGGAAATATTAAACAATCCTAAATATTTTAAAAGCTTGTAATTCATTTTAAAATAAACAAAAATGAATTGAAGTGGATAAAATAAAATATCATTGTACATCAATATAAAAATTATTAATACATTATAATTGTTAATTGAAATATTCTTTATTAAATGTTTTATAACTTTTAATTTTCATGATTTTCACAAACCTTATAAAAAGTTATTCTATTCAATTTCTATTAATATTGTCAAAAAGAATTAAACATACTGTGCTAATGCAAAGAATTTGTCATGTATACAAGTAAGAAAATTATGAAATATTTTAAGGAAGTAGTCATAAAATAAAAATATTTTGCAGTTTGAAATATTAATTATTAGAATTGGGATCATTGATAGGTAGAAAATTTTTATTATCTAGTTTTCTGAAAGCTTAGAATTCACAGCTTCAAATTCATTTTTATTACAAAAAGAATTTTTTTAAAGAAAATTTTCCTCTTTGTAATGACTTTCAATCTATTGGTTTTAAAAATCGATTCATGTTAATTTTGTTTTTTTAAGTCATTTTTTTTTTATTATAAATTGTTAAAAGGATCATTTGATTTATTCTGGCCATTAACTTTCAAGAAAGATCAGATATACATATTTAACCACTATTATTAGTTCTTATTTAATTTTTCTACTTACATTTGTAAGATTTGAAAAAAGAAAGTGTAGAAGCATGATTTAAGACACATATTAGAGACAGAAAATTTAATTTGTATCATAAATGCTTGAATCTTTCATTTAATTGTACATATATGACATTTTTGTTTTGCTAGAATTTGAATCGGAATTGAAATTGCATTGTTAAACGAGTATTTCTTTAAAGAATTTGAAGATTTGGTATTGTTTAATGAAATTTTAAAAAAATTTCTGCACTCAATAATTACAATATTTTAAAAAAAAAATTCTTCTGTTTAAATATCCCATGCTTGTTCTTAATTAATTACTAGATAAATTTTTTTTATTTGGTATCGCAGGATTAACATTTCATGCAGTTATTGAATCGTTATATATATTTTCTTTCTATAGCATTAATTTCGTTTTAAAAATAATAAATTATCTTTACCTTAATTTTAATGGCTACTGTTTTTCAGTTATTTTACTGCTGTTAAGTAGAACACATGTATGTATGAACTTACAGTTTAAACTTGCACTCTCGTAAAAAATAATACTATATATATATATATATAATTTTATTTAATTACAAGCACTTATTTCATATACTTCAATTGTATGTAATAAAATATTGATTAATTTTTTAAAATTATAAAAAAAAAATTTTGATGGAAAGATAACATTTCTGATTACAATAGTTTTTGTGATATATTTTATAAAGTATTTATTCATGCATATTAATGAATATAAATATTTATGAATTAAATTAATTAAGAATCTTAATTTAATAATTATTTTCTAAACTTTAAAAATAGTTTTAGATGTATCAATATCGATTATTATTGCTTAATTAAATTTTCCTCTGCTATAAAAAAAAGAGATAGTTTGCAGTTTTTGAAATGAGACGAGAAGCTTATTTCATGTGCTTAATTTTCAAGTTCCAGTAAAACTCCTCAATGCTTACTGTGAATTATTATTGAAATAAGCTCTTCCTATTAATACCTATTGATATTACTCTGATGGTCTCTGTGATTAGTTTTAATTTTAGTATGTGAGATGAGTTTCTGTGTAAGTCTTAACTGATACCAGAAATCTTGCTCAATATCAATGAGGTCTCATTTTATACCTCAATTAATAAACCTGTATTTAATATTAAATTGATCATTGTTGTTTTTTGCTGAGCTTTTATGTATTTCCATTTTTTCCCCACTGTAAATGTCTTTTTTCTATCTCATAACTTCTGTGGATGTGCTTGCACTTGTTGTTTCTTGACTAATTACTGTGATTGTACATTATATGTATCCTGATGCAGCCATTTTTTAAATGGGAAATTGTCTGTTATTGATGTTTATCTTGTAACATATCAAATATTTATGTACTATACGATTTTAGATGTTGAAAGATTGATTGTGTATAGTTTTTGAAATAAATAGGCTTCCATTAAAAATGAATGGTGTTTTCCTTATTCACAGAACTTAATTTTTGCTCATAATTATAAAAATGATAATGATTTTTTAAAAACTATATATGATTCTTTGGAATAAAATATTAGAAAAATAATATATTTACAGACATTGTTTTCTTAATAATTTGCTTTTTTGATTATGGACATATTTAAATTATATAGAAGCAAAATCCTTAGATATCTGATTATTCTTTAGAAGTACTTAAATTTTATATCATATTTTTCAAAATAATCATGAATTAATTGTGTATTTCAAATATATCCAAATGAAGTTTCTTATTCTTGATATATGAAAAAAGCCATATAGAATGAAATATACCAAATGGTGGTTTTTTTTTTTAAATCTTTCTACTAGTATTTCATTATCAACTATGTATGGTCTGAATGATATATACAACCTTGTAATATTGGATTAGTATATGAGTAAATAATTGTACTATTCAAATGTAATTTTATTGATAAATTAAAATATATTAATATAATTTGTGCATGAGACATTTATGAAGAGGTTAAAAAGTATGAGAAATATGTTTATTTATGAAATGGAAAAAAATACACCATGAATAATAATATCTCATTTTAATCTAGAATATCATTGAGTGTATTTTTAAGATAAAGATTTTATATTACTACATTATAATTTTAATTCTAATGATACATACACACACAAAATTAAAATTTGAAAATCCAAACTAAAATTTAATATGTATTTTACTTTTATTTTTAAAAATTAAGAATTTTTTTTTTTTTTTTTTTTGCAACTTTGTTTGTATTACTCAGCAATTCCAGATAGTTTTCTATTAACAACTATTTTAACTGCATTAGACATTTTTGTCCGATTTGAATCTTTAATATAAACTCTGATAGTTTTGTACAGTTAATTTTTCATTTTTTAAGAATTTTCGCATATTTTTAGTGAGTGTCAGATGTCTTTATAATCCAAATAACCTCCTTTCGCTTTGAAAAATTCATAAGCTCTTGCTAAGCAGTAGAGTGTTAAATATTGTCAACATGCAACTATGACAAAATAAATGGGGGAAAAAAGAAAGCTAGGATAAAAGAATGTACTGTGTGTGTGTGATGAGATAAAGGAGCTAAGTTCGCTTTCATCTCCTCTTATTTTATAGTGTACTCATGAGCTAATGTTATAAAAATAAATGCTTTTGTCCCTCACAGTTCACTCCTGTCAAGCCCTCAGGAGCTTACTTTCTTTATGTAGATACCGAAATCATGACCCCGAGGTATTCCTAGTTTTTTTTTTTCTTCTTTTCCACTGTCTTTGGTGAACATAGGTAACACGACTTAGGGATACCCAAGTGATTTCTCTCAGTTTTAGACCCTCCTCCTTGTCAAACTTTATCTGTTCTGCATTTCATCAAACGCCTGGGTCACATTTACCCCTTGCTTGGCTCAGAATGGCCATATCTGACTCTTGCTCCATTAAACTTCACCATCACTCACTCACTCGCCATTCCTATATAATATCACAAATGAAGTCTGTTTTTAGATAGTGGTCATTATAGAGAGGTAGCAAGCTTTGAAGGCTCTGCTGTGTTTATAAAGTATTTCTTTCTGAATCAGATATTTCTATAACAATGTGAAGAGATATTATTTGCTGCTGCTATACATTCAATGAAATTGATCCCAAAAATGCTTCTATGGCATGGTTTGGAAGTTTGGCGATTGTGATACTAGTTGGTAACAGCCTATAGAGGTTTCTGATATACTAATGTGAAACATACTAGAATAATGATTAAGGATCTCTATATTTATCCCCATCCCCCTTGTGAAGTAATGAAAGCTACTAAATTAAGCTGAACTTTTGAAATTTCTTCGCAGTGAAGAGCAAAGGAGTATAAGCTATGGAATTCCTTTTCTTTAAAAGAAGCAAATACCTTCTCATCTTAGCAATTAAAATTAAACTAAAGTTCCGTAATTTTCAGAAAAGTTAAGATTTAAAAAAATTAAATTTATAACTCAGAGGTTAAGAGGACGAAGTAACTAGAACTAGTAACTGACTCTCATAACTTACACAGAACACCTAATAGGGATTATGTAGTTGCATAATCAGCACCTGATTATGGTTCAAATTTAGAGGGCCATCACTAATGATATTCATCCCTATCTCTTGTTAATAGAGAACTAAATTATTATAAGAATAAGATTTTGAAATCATGGCAAGACATAAGAAATGGTTTCACGAAATATTCCCTCAATTTGGAGAAAAAAAATTAGAAATTTTTTTTGGCAATTATTTTATGGGAAAAAAAGTAACTATTTTGAAAATTCTTTTTTCTCATTAACGATACTGAACATGGAATTGCCTTGAACCTTATTTAAGTCACAGTCCTGACTGTAAATTTGTTTTCAGGATTGGAAACGTACGCCTCCATAATAAAATTGATTGATCGAACAGTATCTTCTGATTATATCATCGATGTAATTAATGCTTTGCAACCACTAACTTCTAAGATACATTCTGCTGTGTAAGATGTTCAAAATATAATAAACAGTGAAAAAAAGATCATTGCACCTTTGTTATTAGATCATAATTCATTTTAAAAATTACTGACCATATTCTTATTTTTAAATTAAAAAATAGAGTACACAAATGTCTGTTAATTTTATTCTGAAAATTTAAGGCATTTATTTCTTATATCTGTACAACAACTAGTTCTTATGAGCTGTTTATATATGTTAAATCTGAAGTTTTCCAAAGTTATTTATATGTTTAAAAATGATTAAAGTAATTAAATTGTTTATTGATCATTAAAGTAATTAAGCTCTTTAATTTTTGAAGTAATAAGTTTACAAAATTTATAACTTGTTGAATGAACATTGCAGAATAAACAATCAAACACTAATGTATGAAAAGAAAATGTTTTATTGAATTTTTTCAAACAGAACAACCATCACCGGACATTCTCCGAAAATGGAGATAATTTTACTTACAGCAACAGCTGTGAGACAACAACAGATATTTGTTAAATAACAATCGGAATAATCTAATCTATGTCGCGATAAAAAAATACTTTAATTCCCTGAAAAATGTAATTGTTCACATGATATTCATTAAACAAAAAAAATTTAAAGTGAGATAATTTTTTCCAATTGATTGGGTTTTGATTTTGAAATAATCTTTTTCTTAAATATTATTTTAAAAATAAAATTTTATCATATGTATGTAATATTTCTTTGATGTGAAAGTACATCAACATATTTTAAGTAGAAAAGTAGAACAGAATGAACTAGGGCTCAGCCCTAACGAAAAAACATTTATAAAATTAAGCAACATTTTGAAAGTAACTCTTTTGCTTTTAAGATATTGATTTTTTACAATAATATCCTTAAAAAAGCAGCAGTAGTTTATATTTTTTTTTAAAAAAAAAAAAATCAAGCAAGATTTATGTGTAGAGATCCTTCTGTATGTATGAACAAAACAGAATCAAAGCAATAACTTGCTTGATATTTTTTATTTTTTCTGATGTCTTCTTTCAGCTGTTTATCTGAATTGCTAAATGCATGAATACGTAGTTTGGGTAGATTACAAATGATCGAGAATATGAAGAATAATAAAATATTCCAGAGAGTTTAACATTTGTGTGTGTGTGTGTAAAATGGTAAAATGTTGATAAAAAGGTTTACGAGAGTATAAACCAAACTTTGAATACAAACAAACATCTTAATATTTAAGTTTCAGGATTTTCTGAAACAAATCTTCTTGATACTTTGTAGTATTTTAATTACTTTGAGATTTCTTTCCTTATAAATAGCCTATTGTTTTGGCGAAATAGTTTCGTATGGCAAAAGTTTTGTAATATGGATTAAGATACTAAATTTAAATAATATCATTCATGTACACATACTGTGAAGTTTAACAATAATTTTCACCGTATAAAATGAAACATATCAACATTAAACAAAAATGGAATGTTTAAATATAGAAAATAAGAATTAACAGATTTATTCATATAATCAGAACTCGACAAATAGATAATAATTGCTTCCTCATCTACGAAAGACACACTATCTAGTTTCATGAAAATAACTATCAGTATTTTACCTTCAACTAAAAAATTTTTACAAATCCACCACTAAAATATTGGGAAATTACTGTTCCATCTACTATCTAAGGAATAAATTAAATACATGGTACGCGTAAAATTTTCCCAATTTAGATTTAAAATTATTAATTAATTCTTGATATATTTTTAACTGTGATTCTCCCAATTTAATTATTTTTATTATAACTAAATAAAACAATGTTTGTCGAGTTCTGATGATACATTGAAACTTACAAAACATTTGGCATTTGAAAAAGTAAAAGTTCATTATTATTTGCAGTCATGCATCTTAAACGTACATGGATGGAAAGTGCTACAGATCACATTGAAGTTATTCTCTCCTATCTACCAATGTTAGAGAGTTCACTCAAAGCATCATCACAGTTTCATTTAAAAACGCCCATCAACAAAATTCATTCAAACAGCATACACTTCATCAAATCCCGTTCTACCAGTCCATGGGAAAACGGATGGACATGGTTGACAAGTCTTAAAAGATCTGCTGCCTCCTTTATAATTCAGATTGCAAGATTTCGGATGATGGCATGGACCAGGCTTTTCAGGATCTTTGGGGCATTGCCAAGGCTTGAAGGAATGGATCCTGGACAAGGGAGTTGGATCTCTCATCCATTGGATTGCTTGCCAGTTTGTCACCATATAAACGTCGTCCTTGGAATTGATGTAATCGATGAATTTCATGTAACCTTTTCTGTAGTGCTGAGTTGTGAACCAGGCTGCATGATAGAAGAGGCCAAATGGAGCACGATTCGAATGGTAATGTCGTTCGAAATTCTTGAGAAGCATCTTGAAGACGTCTTCTGCATTGTCTGGATTTGCGCAAGCGTCGCCCATGGAACATCTGCCACCTCTATAATCGTTCCACATCACCATGCCAACCTGAAAAAAAAAAGTTTTTTATCCTTAAAATATCAGAGAAAGATTTTTTTTTCTTTATACTTCTGAATATATATTTATGAGTTTCTTAAGAAATATCTAAATTCTGTAGAAATTATTTAATAAATAATCATAAGCGAATAAAGTAAGAGATAATGATCATTAAATTAATTTGTTACAAAATTAAGATTTATTTAGAAGTAGGAATTAAGAAGAGCTGTTATTGTTTGGTAATTATTCATGTAAAAATGGCAGACACAGTCTGGATTACTGCTACTTAATAGTTTCATGTTTCCATCCTTCTATTGCACTAAATTTTAGAAAAAGCAATCGAAATAAACTCATTTGTTTACATGTAAATTTTAAATTTCACAAAGAAAAAAAACCTATAAAATTAAAATCAATGTTTTGTAATGAACGGCTAACAATATTTCAGGTCGTATTAGATCTAAATTATAGGTTATCGTCGAAGATACATATTCATCCCGAAATAATTAAATAGGATTTCTGAATAAAATGAAAAGTTTAAAGAAAAACTGATAATTGATTATATAACATGTACCCTGTCTCCCCAGGGAAATACTAACTTCAGGAAACCAATTGTAGCAAAATGATTATTGTGACATATAATTAAGTTATATTTTATACAACGATTAATTAAGATGACCAAATATCAAAGTTTAAACTTTTCCATTTTAAATGAGCTCAAATGCCTAATTACTTAATAAGGATTGGATTTCATTGTTTCAAATCAGATCTTAAAGCATTAACTCGAAAAAAGCAAGAAGTATCAAGCTTTTTAAAAAGAAACTATGAGAAAAGTAATGGCCTTAAAAAATCGATGAAATACTGTCAAAATGTACCCAAAATTATATAAATATTTTACATGATACTTACTTCCCACAGTCCTGGGAAGGATTTGGTTGGACATGGAGGAATCATACATTCATGGCCAATGTTGTAATCTAGTGTGTAAGGAAAGAATGGAGGGTTGTTGTCGAGTACAGGCATGGATGAATCGTAGGTGAAGTTATTTTGGAACAAACTCTCGAACATGCTGTTGCCTCCTACTTGAAGGAAAGGTGCCCTCATACCTCGGATGTCCTCTAACTTAACACCGCCGTAAAGATGCAGGATTTCTCTCTGTCCATCGATCTCTTTGGTCCAATGACTGACAGAGAATTTCTCTCCGTGGCTGTGCCTAAATAGTAATTGGATATTTAGAAGGCGAGAATTTACAACTGAATAAACATAACATTTGTTTAAATTTAAAACAATGAGTTCTAAAAATCCTGCTTTCTTTGATAAAGTTTATTCATTTTACAATCCATTGAATGTTGCAAGCAAAGCATTTCAGATCATTATTTAAAAACATCTTGAAAATTTGTGTCATAATACAATTTGTTACAAAATGATCCAATTAAAATCATCACGTTAAGTAATTAGTCTGAAATTACTTTTTAAATTTTTTTTCTATTGCATTAAGTCCATTTTTTTTTTACAATTCAAAGAAATTAAAATTATAAAAAATGTTTCTTACTATTACAGTTTTAAAAAGTTTTCAATACATTATAACTTCTACTAAATTAAAAATCACCTTTAAGACAGGTATGTTAAAAAGAGTAAGCATTTAAGAAATTTACATTTATTCATATTGGTAAAATTTTGAATGTTATAAAACAAACGGGCAGATAAACATTTCAATATATTTTAAAGGGCAACAAATACTTTAGCACAGATGGCATTTATGCATGTTTACATATGATAGATGAAACAAACTTAGGTAACAAAAAATTCTTACAGTTACCAAATTGCAATCGCTGACAGTCAAATAGTTACATCAACAATCAATTCTTTTTATGTTGTCTAAAAAAAGTTAAAATCCAAGTTAAATTTTTAAAAAATTGACTAATTATTACCGAATATCTTTTAATTTGAAGTAATTACAGTAGATGCCAGAATACAATCTATCAATAGCATTTAGAAAGAGCTTTAGTTCCACAGCAGTCACAATAGTATTTCAGTCAATTAATCGAAGTCAGTAGATGTACAGATTTTACTTACGTGATGGAATGAGAAGCCATTTCATGGCCTTTGGAGTAGAGAGACTGGACCATTCCATAATCGGTCCATTCGTGAGACACATAGAAAGTACCTAAGATAGGACATCCGTTGGGATTCTTCCTACTGTCGAAGAGCTCAGCGTACAGTTCGTAGTTGAGGTCGTTCACTGCATCATCGAAAGTGATAAGAACGATTTGTGGAACATCTTTGGCGGGTATTTTGTCTGGTATCTCCGCACTGGCGCATCGACAGTCAGGTAAGACGCAATTTCTGCTGGTACATTTCTCAGCAACAGTCAAAGGACGAGGAGTAGGATAGGTTGGTTCAGGTCTATAATTGCAGAAAATAAATTAGAGAATTAAAACGAAAGGTTATATTAATGCATGAATACATCTATGAAGCAACAAAAGAGCTATTGGTGTCAAGCCTGTTATGCAACTTAAATATATGTATAAAATATCTCAAATTAAATCTGTGTCATTATAATCTGCCATTATAAAATTGAAGTACAATGTTTGTTTCCCTTTCAATGTATAAACACCTCTCAATCTATCTCATTTTCAATTTCTCCTTCTGATTCATCTAGAAATAATTTCACATATAAATTTTTAAAAAAATGGAATTAGTTTCTTTTTTAAAAATCTTTTTTGTATAAATTCACTTCGAGATTTGAACACGAACTCGTTGGAAGGTGTACACGATTGATGGAATTGAATAATATTCAACTAAATGGAACAATAAAACTGTTCTTTACAAAGTTTTGCAAAGAACAGTTTTAGCCATCAAAGGTGCTTAAAAGTTGTTCCCCCATCCCCTTTTTTTAGGAATCAAAAAATTGAATAGGGAAGTGTATGCGAAAGAATTATCAAGAATTGTTTGCATAACTTCACAATATATATAATAATTTGTATTACTTATAAGGAACATGTAAGTTACTTTAATATTATCCCAGTTATCATGGCAAAAAATATTATAAGAATAATAAAAAATCCAAATTATCCCAAGAATTATTATTTAAATTAATACAAATTCCTAAAAAATAACATGCAATTAGATGTCCGTGAAACCTTTTTTTTATTTTTTTTTTTGATTAGTCCAAAAACCCAAAATTCAGATTTTTTGGATTACTTAAATTTGAGCTTATTTACTTGTATTCTTAATACATTTGAACAAAATTTATACTGCGTGAGACCAAATTTTGAAGTTGCATGAACAATATTTCAATTTGTCAAGAATAAAAGCCAAGATTGTATGGCTAATATCTTTATTACCAAGAAACGTTCTCTAAATGAATGAAAAAAAATATATGACGCTGAAAATTTTGAAAAGAAAATTATTTGGAAACATCAAAACATAACTGAATCTATACACATACTAAGTATTAACCATGACTTAAACCTGATCGCAGAGTAACGATTTTGAACGAACTAATTTATACGAATAGTTTGATTAAAACAAAAGTTCCTGTAAAAACTAATTAAAGTGTGAATATCACAAACATATAAAGTATAAGAAATAATTAGTTCATTCAAAAAGAAATAAATTATGTATTAAAATACGTTATTCTCGGTATAAATGGATTATCATATTATACCGGAGCTGCGAAAAAAGTGATATCATTTTGTAGTTTAGAGGCAATAGACAAAGACACCTTTAACAGTGTTGAAACTAGATAGAAAATATATTTCAATTTTCTCAACTGAGTTTTATACATTTTCCTTTTTAAAACACGTTGAATGAAAAGAATAATATATTAATCAATTAATGCGTAATTATGAAATCTTTTATAAAAGGAAATCCTTATTCGCCATCGAAAGTGACTAAGAGTATTTTAATGGATACCCAGAAAATGGATATCCATAAGATAGCATCTGTTAAATTAATTGACTGATTTTAATTTCCTATTGCTAGAAGAAATTCCCATTTTTCTCACAGAATTCTCAATTCGATATTTTTTCAATTATTTAATTGATTCTATAAGTCTACTATGCCATAACGATAATCTCTTACGCATCACCAGGAGCATGTAAGAGGTTTTTTTTAATTTCAAATCCATTCCAGTTGTAGATAAAAAAAAACATACTATATATATATATATATATATATATATATATATATATATATATATATATATATATATATATATATATATATATATATATATATATATATAAGAACAAAACATAAATAATACAAATCACAATAACGTACAACAATCTAAGAATATCTAACACAAAATCGATACTAATAATAGATTTAAAAAAACTAAATATATAAAATAATAATTCAAAAACAAATTAATGTTTATTCAAATCCTATAAAAATAATTTATTATAATAATCAACCAATCTAAAGTTTAACACCTAAAAACCAAAGAAAAAAAAATTTTTTTGATAGAGAAAGCCAAGTGAAAGAAAAAAAATTTAGAATAATGGAAATCATGTAATTAATACTGTTCCATACTTTGTAATGGAATAATGTGTGTTTATACAGATAATTACTGTGATCAAACTATCACACTTCAGTGAACTTTCTCTCTCTCTCTCTCTCTCATATATATATATATATAATGGGGACATTTTAGAATTGCATAAAATTACAATTTCTTCCCAACCCATTTGAAACGTAATAAGGAGTGTTAAATAAATATAAGGAGTGTAGTGAATCGAATTAGAGTTACATTATATATATATATATATATATATATGCGATATAGAATTCAAAGGAAAGAGATAAGGGTAAAAAAGATAACCACAAGCTGATTGAATTGTAAATTGAATTGAAACATCGTAATTAAGCGTTTGGATTGAAGTGAATCCTAGTTAAAGTAATAAGATTCGAATCTGCTATAATCGAGAAGTGTTTAAACCGGAATGAGTGATTTTGAAGGCTAATATTTTATTATTAGAATATAAATTAAAATTTAGTGAGTTAAGAGGTATTCGAGAGAGGGAGTGACTTTTTATATTCTTTGGTAGGTAATAAAATGTTTTGATCTGTTCTCTTTCGTTCTTTAGTAGATGTTTTGAACTTATTGACTATTTAGACTTCAAGTTGGCTGTAAAGGATGTAGGAAATACATCACAAATCTAACTCAAGAGTTATTTCAATCATACATGATCGCGATTTTAAGGGTATTAAGAATTTTTACATAGAAAAAAAATTTAAATATTATCTGTTGATGAGAAGTAGCTTAGAGAGTAATTAAAGATAGTTATGCAACTTCATAAAACCAGAAGAGAAAAAAAGAACATATAAATCAGTGTTTAAATCTAATTTGTATAAAGAGGGTGTATTTGCAAATTAATAGTAATAACAAGTTTGAATAATGTTACTATCATCTCATGGACAAAATAATTTTCATTAAATTTAATACCTGGATGGTAACCTAGGAAGTGGTTTAGGACCAGTTCGGAAAGGAGTTTTGGTTGCTGGTCGGCTGATGCCAAAAGGTAATCCTCTTTTAGGGGGTCTTGTTGTTGGGGCCCGTCTGGTTGTTGTCGTTGTAGGCCTTCTGGTCGTAGTCGTTGTAGTAGTGGTCGTGGTTGTTGTTCTTCGAGTTGTTGAAGGAGGTTTCTGAAGTCTTATTACAACCTTAGGAACGGGGCTTATGTTTTGTACATCGTCCTCATCCTCGTAATCATCATCATAATAATATTCTGGATATTCATCATAACCTTCTTCTGATGAGTCTTCTGAAAGATAGCATAGATAACAGATTAAGTTATTGCAATTGTATGCATTGTGTTGTTATTTAAAGAGAGGCAATGAAGACATCCTAGGTCAGTTAAAACGCATTTGAGGTCATCTGTGTATTTTTCAATGACGTATATCTGAATGATATATGGGCGACTTTCGATTCTTTCTGAAGAGTGTGTTTTGAATGAATTGTTGAGGACTTTTGTTTATTGTAAAACTGATATGAAATACTTTAGGATTTAAATTGAAAAGAAAGAAACGTATCCTTGCAAAAAATTCTAAAGGAACCAGCCATTTGTCTGGACGCCTCTTATGAGAATTTTAGTCATGCTTTGCTGCATTTCCAAGGATGGTATTGTTTCGGACAGAGATTAAAAGAAAATGGTATAATATCATCTACATTCTTTTGTTTATTTATAATGGAGATGTTAGTTCATCAGATATCTTAAATTTCGTTGACTACACTAATTTATTTTCATTTTCCTACAATACCAGAAATAATGATTGGATTTTTCTATTGAAATAATATTTTACTACATAAAACATAAAAATACCCTTTTTCTTGAATAAAGGTACGTCAAATAATAATTTTATTTTGCGTAATTTCGAAACAAATATTTACTATTCACTAATGGGCACACATAACGTTATAAAAGCTTATAAAAAAAATGTGAAGATTTACAGAAAATATAATCTTTCAAATGCCATGTTAACTAAATTATTTGATGCTTTTAATATGTAAAAAATAAAGTTGTGGCTCAATGTTTTACAATTTCGTTACAAACTTATAAAAAGATTTTTTTATTTATTTATATACAAGGTGTCTCGAATAATAATAATTTCAATGCGAACACTGACTAGGAAACTTTATATGCATTTTATATATATTTACTAAATAATTGCAAGCTATGCAATATGAAAAAGAAGTATTTTAGAATTCAGTTAATATCATTGAAAATTGATTTAAAAATTTCAGTGAGCTGCTCTAAATCAACTATTTTATTATCTATACTGCTTTTTATTAAAACTACATCGGATTCATGTACTGGAATTTTTAATAGAGTTCTAAGCGACTGTTTAGTGATTAGAATGTTATTATCAATTGTAACATTTCTCTTTTTCCCAGATAATCTACAAATCTGTAACTAATAGAAGTGTCCAGAAACTAGCAAAACTTTGCAATTACCATTTAGAGTTATCTGCAACAAACGCAAAATGAGTAACATTTCAAATATCTGTTATGAAAAAATGTCTAGCTTATTTTTTCTACAATTTTATAACATACTTCTTTTCGGTATATTTTAACGTAGATTTTTTTTTTACAATCCAAATAAGATAATTTCAGGTTTAGGAATAAAAAAAATTAAGAAATTGCATTCTCATAGTTTATGCTCTGAGTTTTCTTTGTGTTCTAATGTTGACTTTTTCATTAAATAGATTCCTATTTTCAGGAGTTAAAAATTATTAAAGAAAGAGAGGGAAGAGAATATACATATGATACTGATTCGATCACACACACATTCAATTATCTAAATTGAATGATCGAATGCTTATTATCAGTGTGAAATCTACTTTTTAAATAATGCTTGAGTAACTTATATATAGAGCACAGTTTACGTATTACCACTATTAACAGATTTTTCAAGAATATATAATTATAAAATACTATGATTGCCTTTTACAACGTTAGACAATATCACATTCAACATATTTTTTTGAAAAGATAATGCACGCTAGTTAGGCGTGATGCGATGTTTTCTACTTCGTGGCTGGAGAGGACAGTTGACCTTGAGCGCCGGCAGCGTTTCGAACTCTCGACCAGTGGGTGCGAAGAAAAGTTGTCTGGCCGCTTTTTCAATGATCTTATCAATTAGACCAAAAGAAATCCTCCCTGAAGTTAGCTATTGAGGCATTTTAACTTGTTTTGTGGCTGTTGAAGCCAACTCCCACAAACTCCCCCTCCAGTATTATCGTGATGATAATATGAAGAGGAACATTCTGAGCAATATTTAAGAAAAGATTGTTTTTCCAGCCATTACTGCAATTGATACACATCTCTCCCCTATTGAACAGAGTTTCATTTTTGGACAGTTTCCATTTATGTGCGGTTGTCTTAGTTAGACACACTGAGGCAAGTTTTTGTGTTGGAGGCATATGCAATCAATAGTTATAGGCTGTGCTGACATCTAGTGTTCAAATGCTGGGTCACCACTTCGGTGGTTGATGTTTTCTGCCTCGCTTTTGGAGGATGTTTTTCGACTCGGTGGTGGTGAGTACATTTGACCTTGAGGAACGGCTTTGTTTCGAAATTACAATAATTGGTCAAAAGAAAAGTTGTCTCGTCGCTTTTTGCAATGCTGTTATAATCTGGACAAAAAGGTATTCCCCTTCAGATAATTATTAAGTTATAAATTAGTTAGTTAAGTTATAAGTTATTAATTATTATTGGGCAAGTTATTAAGTTATTATCTTTAGTCCTTTTTGAAGACAGCCGCCGCACTAGTACAGATTTTCTTAAGAAATTATTCAAAATTTTTTGCATTTTCACAGTAAAAGACAACTATGCAGCATTAGCAAATGAAATATGAAAAAGTAAGCTTATTTCCAAAAGCTTTTATATCTGCACACTCTAGAAACCTCTTACCAGTCTTGTAGGAAGGTCTTCCAGGGGACGAGTATCTCGTAGATGTGACTTTGGGCTTGGCGTACTGCTGCTGGTTCCTTTCCGCTTTTCTCAGTTCACTACTGGACTCGAAGGAATTAGGATTCCTGTAAGGTCTGTCTGGTAGACTGATGGATCTGGGGTTGGTTCCGAACTGTGCGTCCAAACTGTCACCGCCGTTGTCCAAAGACTGGATCCCGCGATCCCCAGTAACTTGAGGTCGAAGATGGATCATAGAATCCGTGTTTCTTGAGTTGGAGGTGTAAGTAGAAGACAAAGCAGAGTTGGTGTAGAAGGTCTGCTTCTGACATTGCTGCCATGAGTTGGAGCGGCAGGTCGAATGATGTTTCGGGTATAATAATCTGGATTGAAACAGAGAACATTAAATGTTTTACTAATGCACCCACGTACATACACAAATGCCCTCAGACTTACACACACATATATATTCGAAAAGGAAATAATCAACTCCATAACTTAGTACAAAGAGACGAATTTTACAGTTTGTGCGATTGCTAAGGTTTTAGAAATGACCACAACTATTTTTTTTTCGTTGCAAAAGTAGCTATAGATAAGGAATATTTCAATAAAATTCTAAAACAAAATTGTAAGTTCATAATATCACATTCAAACTGCTTATAAGAATCGGCAACAATATAAATTTAAACGCTGTGTAACGCCCTATGATTACTTCCTTCTCCTTCCCCTCAATATGTAAAAATCGCCAATCAACACAGTCACACGATCACACGAATAGACAATGATGATAACCAAGTTACTTTATTCAGATCAATGAATAATCCATATTTAATTTCTAATCTACTTTATCTATAATAATAATTTCTATATGCATCTGATCTAATGTTTAATATAATAAATTATTCTTTTTTTCTTACCAAACCAATCGAGTATGAGTCCTTTGGTGATTATAGACGAGGTTTCGAACCTTTGATCCTTTGAAGATCTGCTCTTCTAAAAATTCTTACTCTAAGCAGGTCTGATGCAGATATTTCATTTGATAATTTACCTTCATTATCTTAATCGTCTACTAAACTATCAACCCCCGTATTAAACGCGTCATTGCTTACATACGCATTATTTCAATTCTATTTATTACACTTCAATAGCTCTATATAAGTCACGTTTCATTTATTGGGAGAAATTTTCAATTCAAACTAAATCACGAAAAGTCTCCAAAATATTAGTTGAAGGGGGAAACGGGGTAGATACCCAGCTTTTACTGTGACAAATAAGCATCAAAAAGTAAATATGTAATTGAAAAACAATGCAAAAAAAATTACTTAAAATTACAAAAAGCGATTACAAATCTTTTTTTTTTTTTTTTTTTTTACCTGTCATTTTCAGCTGAGTCTCGACTTGGATATGATGAAGGCCTTGCAGCTTGTCCCCTGTTATCGAAACTGGTGTAAGTTACTTCTGGCTGTACATTGGTATTTCTAGTGTTAGGAGGAGCACGAAGAGTGTTTCCATTCGAAGTATAAGCTGGTCTCGAACTTGGAGAAGGTCTGGGTGCCATGCTTGTCCTCACACTAGTGATGGAAATAGGTCTTACATACAAATTGTTACCACTTCGTAGATGTTGGTTTACCATCAATTGAGGTTCTTCAATGCTACTTTCGTCATCTTCGTATTCACTGTCGAAGTAATCATTTTCATATATCTTTCGTTTGTTGCTGGACGAATCCCTTGGCGGACCAGTTGGACCTACAGGTTTGGTCACTCTATAATACACTGGTTTGAAGCTGGCAGGTGGACCTGTGCTGTATAAGTAAGGTCGAGCACTTGTGGATGAGACAACCCTAGTCGTGGTGTAAGTGGGTGGCCTCTGGTAAGACTGAGATCTAAAATTTGTTGAATTTCTGGCAGCCATGGCGTACGATTCTCCGATGGAAATTGGAGGGGTGTATCGACTACCCGTACGAGTATCTTGCGTTGGGTTGGCAGGAGCAATGGAATTAGGACTGTGGATATTTTCATTGCGGCTGTATGAAGGTCTGTCACTGCTGGAAGGTCTGGGACGACTTGTTGAAGTTCCATAAACTTTTCTACCTGTAGCTTCAGATCCTGCTCCAGACAATACTCCTGTGATAGACATAGTTGTGAAGTTAAAATCCCCTTCAAAATCATGATTAATTTAATACAGTAATTAAATTTGAGATTGAAAAATTTAAATAAAAACTTTTTTGAATTAATTAAATGAATAAATAAAATAAAAATTTTGAATTTTCTTGAGATATGTAGTTTGAAAGAGACATTAAGAAAATAAATTTCAGAGGGAGTCCAGAGCTTTGTATACTTTTTAAAAATATATTTCAAAGCATTAGCTGATTGTCTATTTTTCATCAACAGAATTTCTTTTAAGATGGTATATAATTGATATAATTTTGTTAATGTATATTTAATATAATTTTGTTAATGTATATTTGATATAATTTAGTTAATGTATATTTGATATGATTTTGTTAATGTATATTTGATATAATTTTGTTAACGTATATTTGATATAATTTTGTTAATGTATATTTGATATAATTTTGTTAATGTATATTAATGATATATTTTGTTAATGATATATATTTGATATAATTTGATATAATATTTCGCACTTCATATTTCACATGAAAGATAAAAATTGGAAAAAAAAAACTTTTTAAAATCTTTAATTTCACGTTATTGATTTAATAGGGTAAAATATTTTTAATTTTTTTTTACATAAGGAATGTAACACGAGATTCTTTTTTTAAAAATATATATTTATTAGCAAAAAAGTACTTTTGAAAATACCTATTGCAAAAAACTTCAGCAGTCTACACGAGTGACGAAACTTATATATATATATATTATCGTACTTGCAATATATTAACCTAGTTTCGGTTTGAAATTCTTAAGTTACCCGTATATATTCCGAATAGCAAACGGTATACATCTATTCAGATTGCACTCCAACAAGTAAATAATACATACAATTTAAGCTCATCTTCAAGAAAAATATAAGAAAGAAATTAAGGTTACATTATTTACATTATAATAGAGTTTGTCCTTCAATGTATGTATATTTTTTAACATGCTGTGCCAAACAGGCTCCCCTCTTTGTCTGTTTACCATGCATTAGAGTTGATGACCATCATATTTGCATCTAATACATTCTTCAAACCATTGTATTTACTTTAATAAAAATCGTGATACCCCAGATTTCAAACCTATTTTACGCCTATCGAATTTCATTAAAATACCTAACTTCTTGTTTACCCTTCTTGGAACAATCTTTTAACAGAACACATTGTTGAATCCACCTCCAACCGCGATGGTTCTGTTTGATTAAAGGGGGGCCGTACTCTCAATCTATGAAAAACATCACGAACAAGAGAGAGGTATCTCTCTGGATACATCGTATAACAACCAGCACTCACCGCTTTGGCAGCTCTTGACATTTCTGGGCCAGTCGCACATGCGGAGCTCGTTGTTGAAGAAGAGGCCAGGCGTACATTTGTCGTGCAGGGCGTCTCCGAACACACAGATGAAGTACTTGTTGCAGTCAGTGGTGTCGCTGAAGTACCCAAACTGTTGAGGGCACTTGAAGGCATCGGTGGCTTTTTGGCACTGCACTGGGTTCAAAAAAGAAACTGGAACAAACAGAAAATTCAATGTAGATTTTCATTTTCTCTCAAAACCTTTGAGTTATTATTTTTAGAACGCAAATATCGACTAAATATTTTTGAGGGTAGAAAGCTTTGTATAGATGTATTATTTTTGATTTTTCGGTGAAGATTACTAGTTGTTCTTTTTCATTTGAAAGGGGGAAAAGTTAAGAAAAAAATCAGAATTCAGCATGCTTTAGGAAATGTATAGTTCAGTGAAATTTTGCATTTGATGAATTATAACGTAACAGTGGAGCAACTCCTGAGTTTTAGTTGCTGAATAAAATTTGAGAATTAATTTCTTGGCATTTAAACGACTGAATATAATGAATATTTTAATAATAATTTTATGTCTTGTTATTATCGATATTCAGTTTGCGAAAGTATTCATGGTATTCGTATCCGAAAGCTCAAAATTATGAATAAATTTTTTATAATAACTCATGAAACAGTTTCTTTTTACAATATTTGGTTATAAAAATATGTAAATTTGCCTTTCTCACACAGATTATTTTTGAATAGAAATCATGAGAGTATTGTGTCGTTAACAACCAACATTAATTTTTTAAAATTGTTTTTAATTCTAAGCATAATTTTAAGTAAAATTATTCAAGTAAAATTGTATAAAAATAATTTATTTGCTTATATACATTCTTTTTCAGTACATATGTATATAGTTAGTCTTACTTTAAATAGAAATACAATAAGTTTTATTGTAAATATATGAATTAAAGAAGTGATGTGATTGTTTATTAAACACGAAAGCTATTGGAGATGGACCCCGTAATTGTGAACCCTCAGTCAAGTGACGAAGACGACACCGGTGCGAGTACCTGCCTTTCCAAACCCAATCTCAGGGCTCGAAATCCCGCCTCGGCGTAAACAACGCTGGCCGCGAGTCCGCGAAAATAACTACTAGGTTACCGCGGCAACGTGAATTCGAGTGAGTCAAAATCATTCACATTACACAAAATTAAGTGGCTGCATTAACATAGTAGTCATGGTTGCGGACTCGCAACTGGTGTTGTTTACGTCGACGCGTAGTTTCGAGCCGTGATGCCCTAAAAAACCCTTCGTGCAGCGGGGCAGATAAACATTAAATAAAGTCCTCCCTTTGGCAAGGTGTGGAGGTTTGGAGAGGGAGGTACCAGCTCAGTTGCCATTGTTGTCTCTTGACCGAGGTTCAAAATTACGAGGTCCGTCACCAATAGCCCTTAAATTGTTCCGCAGTGCAACATTAATAAAAGCAAACAAGTACAATCAATACAAAATCAAATCAAATAACAAAAGCATCCCCAAAATGGTTCACATTATGTAACTTTACAAAATAGATTTGAAATATCTCACTTTTTCAAAAAATGTATGTGACAATATTCAGGAATAAAAAAAGAAATTAAAGGAAAAAACATTTAAATGTTTGAACAATTCCTTATAAATAAGAAACTATTCCGTAAATGTAAAATTCAGAATGAATATTATGATAAATAATATATATATATTCTTAAATTAAAAGTATTTTGAGTTTATAATTGCACAGCGTTGGGGGCATATCCTATGCACCGAGGCACCCAACATAGTCAAGATCTAAAATAATGTACTCTTGCACATTAAAATTGAGGCGTTGGGCTATTCGCGATTTTCTCTTCACGAATCTTGGGGACTTTAATAGAGATTTTGATTGCACGAAATAACAATTTCTTCCCAACCAAAATGAAATGGGATTATGTTAATTAGAGGCAGGTCGAAATCAAGTGAAATGAGTTAGATATGACGGTACATAAGAAAAGGGAAATTTAGAGGATAGAGGACGAGTGGGAGTAGCGTTCAGTGTTTGCTTTACAAGTGATAGATGATATCAAAGAGTTGTTATGGGCGATAGAGGTCGCAGAGAATTTGAGAAATCAAGAAAACTTTACTGGAGAATTTTTGGTAAGAGAGTATTAATTCAAATAATAGTCGAATAGGTGAATTAATCCAAGAGGTCACCAAAGAGAGCAAATATTCCTTAAACATTATATTACAGAAATTGATAAATAAATAGTTCTGTGAGACTTGACTGGTGTATCCTTTTTCAGGTTACTGACTTTTAGAGTTAGTTGTATTTGACTGAGTTATGGCACAAAAGAGTCGGGTAGAAGAAGTGATTCGTCACAAAGCTTGACAGCATTCCTATCGTTGTCAGTATGACGTAAAGTTCATTTTATCGTAAAAACATTATAAAAGATCTATGAATTTCGACTGTCTTCAAAACAATTCTTGATTATGCGAATGGTTCGTTTTTGTTATTTGTTTCGGGGAACTCCCGAGTATCTCCACATAAACTGAGCTTTTCAGACAAGCAAGTGTGCAAAACGCTTAAATGCTCTTGCTACATTAAGCATCGTAAGAGAAATTACTGAAAATTGTAATTTTTCTGAAGTAATTAATGTATTAACAAAAACACGCATAAGATAAACATACAGTAGAAAAATATGTTCGAATTTGTAATTTTTTCTGCTTTACAAAAAATACTAAGGCGCCAAAAGTTTTTTTTACACCCAAGTCCCTTTATAAAGATGATCTGCCCTGTTCAGTGCTACATTATGGGAATTCATTATTATCACAAAGAAAAACGAATCGAATCATGTAGCGAGTTTCCGTTTCAAAAAAGACATGACGTTAAAACAATTTTTTGATACCATATTAAAGATTTTTTTTTTTTTTAGATGTAATGAAAAGTAAAAAAGTTATATATTTATACCTAAGACATGAGACACTGAATGCAGTAACAAGACGATTAAATAAATATCATACGAAAAGAAAGAATGCAATTCAGAAAATATGTACATATGCGCCTAGCAGTAAAGGTAATGCAAGTTTTGCTAAAATATTTGAGGATTGTTTTTTAAATATTTGTTTCATCGAGAGAGAGAGAGAGAGAGCGAATTATGAATTATGTCTTATCTTGTTTCGGTATCAACTAAAATAAAAGTTAATCATTCATTACTTTTCAGACAATTACGTGGCAAAATACCAACAGGAGGTTATTTAACAGAAAATGATACGTTTCCATACTCCTTTGCAAACTCCAAATAAGTACTAATTGAATCCTCCTATCCATTCCTTAAACTGACAATCCTATCACTCAATATTTATCGACATCATTAAGCGAAACCTGATGATAGTTCCATCAACTCGTATCATTCTACACAATCAGTATTATTCAAAAGCATCTTCCCACACTAATGGTTAAAAATGTGCTTGACATTGAGATTCCGAAGGTCATTAAATGTTGAATCTTCAAAAAAGTTCAAGAATAGTCAGATAATCAATGATTTTCTAATCGAAGTTCAGAAAGAGGAAGATCCTAGACAAGCATTCGTCTTCCAGATTAAAACCTTGGAAAGGCTTCCAGCTGTGGTCAAGAGTCCTTTTTTGTTGTATCCATCGAAAGCACTCATTGAAATGCATCAATTATAACGGTCCTTCGATGGATATTTGCTCGAAGGACACATTTTAGTGTCTTAGATTGACTTGTTTTCCTGGTATTCTCTTTTTTCCGAGCTGATTCGTGACTTAAATAAGAGACACGCCTTTTGGATACTTTCTGGCGGCCTTCGTTATGCGTCGGCGAGGCGTAACGCATGTTTTGTTGATGTTTCGAAGACAAAATGATTTCTGTTTCTGGGTTTCGTGTTATGTAATTTGGCACTGTTATGGTTAAATTGATTGGCGAAGCACGAAAATTTACTCATGAAAGAAATTTTAATATGGTTTTAAGTATTTAAAACAGTTGATTATAGCTGCTTACAATGAAAAGTAATTTCTGTTAATTGTAAAATTACAAAAAAAATATTTTTTGTGTGTGTTTTTATACAGGGAGAAAGAGATTATTTAAAATAAAGAAATATGCCATGCGTAAGTCAAAATTAATTAAAAATCAAGCTGAAGATATTGCTTTATGGGTTGTGTGAGAGTTGCGAGTTATGCTTTTAGTTTTTCATAAAATCATAGAAATGAGTAAACATTTCTTTTTATGAGAAGAAATTTTCTTAAGATGAATATTTTTGGCGATTAATTCATTTTCATTTGATGCTATAATTATTAAAAAGTCTACTTTCATAAACCAGACATATGAAGAAAAAAACTGTAGATTTGTAAATGATCTAATCTTTTTAATCTTTTTGTTTTCGTCCAGGCATGGATTCGAAACCCGTTACCATCAAAGACCCATCGCATAATGGGGCTAATGTACATTGAATCTGTCAAAGATCAAAGTTGTGATACTTTGGAAATTTGGAGAGGAGGTACTAGCTAAGGTGTTGTCCTCGTCACTTGACTGAGGTTCAAAATTACGCTGTCCCCCTTCTCCAATAACTCTCGTGTTGCTTTTGAATGAGACATAAAAAAAACAATCAACTTATTATTTTTTTTTTTTATCTTTAGTATTTTTTTTTCTATTGGCATTTAGGAATCAGAATTAGGTCATCCTATTTTCATCAACCAAATAATTAAAAATAGAATATAAAGGAGATAATCTCATCAATATGGAATGGCACTTGGTCTTTGTGTTTCCGAACTGAAGATAAGTTTAGTTTAGTTTTTATTAACGTCGCCCTAGAAGCAGCACGAGGGCTATTGGCGACGGACCTCGTAATTTTGAACATCGGTCAAGTGACGGGGACGACACCTGAGCTGGCACTCCCTCTCCTAACTTCCACACCACACCAATGAGATGACTTTGGGCCCCGACAGATTTGATGAGCATCAGCCACGGCCATACGGCGGGTCTTTAGAGGCATCTAGGCTCGAACCTGCGACTCGACGAAAACATTGAATTTGTTTCTATATTGAATTGTTTCTACATCTTGCTTTTGTTGCCAAAAACGTAAGAAAAGATTTTTTCATGGAGCACACAGCGACAGTTAGCCTTCAGATAATCGCGGTCATACAAACTGCGTAGCGAACCTGAATTTATTGCCCATGCACATCGACTAAATTGAAAATCCGGAATTTTTAAGCCCATACACCCATATACGAACTTCACGTCTAGACCACAGTTTAATCTTGTTTGGCGCAGCATAGCCATATCTGGCTCTTGCGCCAATAAATTTTACATTCACTCACTCACTCACACCCATATACGAATGTTCTGATTAATTTTCAAAAATAAATTAACGTATATTTATATTTTTAGTTAATAAATACTAATCAAATAGTTCTACGATTTATGATTTAATTTGTTTCGAATTTTTATTTTGATTGTCGGAGCCTAGGGGTTAAGTGGAACATAATTTGAAGACCACTGCTCTACACGGTGTGTATGGTCTTAAGTGAAACCTGAACTCAAACCCAAGTCTCAATTTGAGCATCACTGACTAAAGAGTTCGCGATAATGACAAGCGAGTTATCAGACCCTCTTCTCATTATATTGGAAATTATAATTAATTTTCGAATGATGTTTTCCGTCAATATCACACGCTATAACGAGGTTAAAACTTTCGAAATTACAACCTTTTTCTACCAAATACTTTTTTTTATACTTTCCCAACAGCAAAAGTTCTCTTAAATTTTTCATCAATTATCTTCAACAGCTACATTCGGCTAAGCCATTTTGTGTTGATTTTTTTGAATACTTCGTACAAATAAAATTGTTGATGAGAGTGAGGAGCTGAAACATAATAGTTAAATAGTCACTCTTGACTAACAATTTGACCTTATTGTTTTTTGAACGTCTTTATTTTTAAGGAGTTTGTAATCAAAAGAAAACTAAAAACTTCCTCTATTTGTGGATCAACTTTTGTTTGGAAAAGTTGTTATGCTTTTATACAGTGTATTGGTGTTTTACATCTTAACCCCTTTATTCATCATTATTTTTAAAGGTATATACAAAGTAAAAAAAGATATAAATATAAACACAATTTTTACAATGAAATAAAGTAGCTGAATTGAAAAAGCGATGAATAATACTTTTAGCATTGATTAGAGTTGAGAGAGAAAAATTTATTAACGTCGCACTAGATAGAACACGAGGGCTACTGGCGATGGACCTCGTAATTTTGAGCCTCGGTCAAATAACGAGGACAACACCTTAGCACTCCAACGGGAGGACTTTATGAGCCTGATTTAAAATGCATCAGCGGTTCTTTAATGGCCTCTGGGCTCAAACCCACGACTCTTCAAAAATCGCCGGCTGCGAATCCGCGATCAGGACCGCTGGGCTACCGCGGCAACAAAATATATGGAAGGTTTTAAGTATGAAAGTAAAAATCACATTTTTCAAAAACCGTGTTTTTAAATTCAAATTTCTGAATATTTCACGAAAGTATATCTATAATAACATATATCTTAATTATAACATTCAAATCCTTATAAAAATCGCAATTTATTGGTTTAGAGAAGATAAAATAAAAAATAAAAAATGATAACAGTACTCACATACAATGAAAACCACTGCGAGGTGAGAGTATATTTTATATTAGCTATCAAATAACAAGTTAATTAAGGCCATACAATTTAATGAACAAGTTTATTTGATTTCCAGCTAAACCTTGGCTCGAAACCAAGAATTCTCGAAAACTCGAGACTTATTTTAGAGAACAAAAACAATCGGAACTGAGCCCAAAAAGATCCATTATATTTCCCGGATTTCGTCCTTGTGAACAATTAAATATCTGTGGGCGAGTTTATTATCACAACCTTAAACTTTTGGCTTTACAAATAATTTTAGAACTTTTCATTTAGCTATTTTCTGTAACGACGAAAGTGCCTGGTGGTGATATGCGTACCAGAAGTAGGTCACCTTGGAGAAATAAAAGAATTTCACCCAAACTGGATCGAAGGTTTTCCAATCGCTAAAGTAGACAGGAAAACAATTACAAAGTAATACCTGCTCTTTTTAACACCAAAAACAGTTAATCTTAAAATTCGGTTTGTATTCAGATAGGTGGAATTATTTACAAGTGTCAATAAATCAAATTAAAATAAATTCATGAAATAAGAAAAGATATTTCTTATATACAGTTATACCATTTTATTTCGTGAATAAGTTGAAGCTTTTGATTTGATTCGATATAAAACCACAAGAATTAGTTAAGAGTAACTGGCATAAACTGTATTTAAAAACAAGGCACTTTTTTGAGCTGTAGATGTTGAAGTTTATTTCACAAATTTCCTTAAATAATCACTTTCGGAATATCTTCCACAGCCTTCCTTTTGATTGAAAAATTAAACAAATCAATTAAATCATGCATAGTTTTATTGGTATTATCAATTTCAATTCGTTATTTTGTAGCTGCGTAGCAAAAAAGAAAAATGTCTCCAGTTTCACTTCTTCAGTTGAATGACAGAATAAGTGATGGCGGTAGCCTAGAGGCCATGGTCGCGGAGCCGTGGCCGGAGGGTTTCGTCGAGTCGCGGGTTCGGGCCTTGATGCCACTTTTGACCTGTCGTGAAGTCGGAAAATGACTGATGCACGTTAAATCTGTCTAGTTCAATGTCTTCTGATGCACGTTAAATCTGTCTAGTTTCAATGTCTTCCCGTTGGCGTGGTACGGAAGTTTGAGAAGGGGTCCAGTACAGGTGTCTTCCTCGTCACTTGACCGAGGTCCGTCGCCAATAAACCTCATGTTGCTTCTTGTGTGACATTAATACCCCCCCCCCCCCAAAAAAAAAAAAAAAAAAGAAAGAAAGAAAAAAAAATTAGAATAAACAAATAAATTATTAAAATACAGATTTCTTGGTATTTTCAAATCCTCTTTGCTGTTTTGTGCGCAGCATAGCAAAAAAGATAAAGGAAAAGTATCCGCAATTTAAAACAAAAATTAATTTATTGAATACCAATAAATAAGTGCTGTTGTTAATTGGTTAATAATCCATCGATAAGTGTCGGTTTAAAATGAATTAGAACAGGCTTCTGAGATTAATCATGCGTTAATAATGTCATACTCTTGACGCTTGTTTCTCATTCGTTCTTTCAAAAGTTTGTGAAATTATTTCTTTACATCTTTATTTCGTACTCAGCAATACTTTTGTTGTTTATAGATGCTATGCAAATTCATTATACTCAGACAACAAATTGAAACTGATTTAAATTGAAATACTCCCAATAAATTCATTTTGAAAATCAATGGACCGTATAAGAGAAATGCACGCACATATATAAGATTACGTTTGTTATGATTCATAGTTTTCAAAAACACATTTTCTTTTAAATATATATTGTATTCTTACTTTCATGCCTTATTGTTCTTATTTAAAGAAAAACTTTTTTTAAAAATTTAATTTGAATTGTTAGCATTATTCAAACGAATACGTGATGTATTCAAAGAGTTGCAGAGCAAAAAAAAAAAGGTAAGTATAAAATTTTTTCACCAGATTTAATTTGTTTTAAATCGCTTACTAGCTTCTGAATGTTAAAACATTTGTGAAAAATTAAATAAACTAAGTAAATCAAAATGTGATAAAATATGAATGAAAAACATTGTATTCACTTTTATATTTTGTGTATAAATCAATAACTTTTCATGGTCAAATATTCATCGTAATGAGATGCCTATAAGAAAATACTTCATAAAATGACTATAAGTTATTAATTAGAGGAAATAAACTTTGTGAAATTATAACAACACAGTGATGAACTAACGAGATTTATCAGTATGAAAACAGTTTCAATGCACCTGCTGAACACACACACACACACATACAATTTATATTAATTTCAAAATTATAAGAAAATCTAATAAACTTGCATATTTTGAATCATATTCAAATGGCATTTTTCATAACCTGTAGGATTGAATCTCTTTTCTTCATATTTATCTGTCTTTTTGATGAACAAGGTTGATCCCCCCCCTAGGATATCCTAGCAATCTTTCTCTAATTTTGACACTTCTTGTCAATCAATCTGTTCATTTTTTAAAAAACTTTTTTAAATGTCAAGATCACAGTTACACCTTGTTTGGCACAGCATATCCATATCTGGCTCTTGCACCATTCACCGTCATTGACACCCACTCTTCATATCAACCACAATTTAAAAAAAAAAGTTATCAAGGTGAGTGAGTGAGTGAAAGAATGAATGTAAAGGTTATTGGCGCAAGAGCCAGATGTGGCTATGTTGCGCCAAACAAGATTTAACTGTGGTCTAGACGTGAAAAAATTGGAAAAAAGACAAAAATTGGTTGACAAGAAGGAGGGTCGAAAATAGAGAAGGATCGCTAGGATAATCCGAGGGTGCGTCACCCGTGTTTACCAAATACAGTAAACCTCATAGGAAAGGAAAAGATCATAAGGGTGTCTCGGGATCATGATGCCCGTACTTACCTGAAGAAGATAAGTCCCTGAGGTCCCTTGATATAATCCCCAGGTGCAGAGTAACAGATATACCCCCAGACTCTGGGTACCTGTTTTAACCGCCTCTTACGACATGCATGAGCTATAGTGGGACTATTCTGTCACACCCAGTCACCACATGGGTCAAAATTTATCAAGGAAAACAATAACACTCGGAGTTTACTATACACAGTAAACAAACAATTTTTATCATTTAAATTGCATTCAAACAAAATGTTCAATATCTCGGGGAGTAAAGCATCTGATTTTCTTTAAAAAAGGTTGCTGGGAGTAGGTTTTGCGATGCAATAAAAATTAGCACCATTCCAGCAGAAAAAAATAAAATAATTGTAGACAATAAGCGCATTATCTGGTATAGGGATAAAGAAACATTAAAATTGTGCTAGGAATACAACACACGTTTTTAATGTTCTATTCTATATACATTCAGGAAAAGTTTTCTTTCTTATTTCATTTAAAGAGAAGTTAAAAGTAATTTATCACCATTCATCACAGTTATGACTTTCTAGGTGAATTCTTATGTATATCAAATAGATCTCTCTCTCGCAGATGTTATATACGACCTCAAACCTTTTAGTAAATGTCGATTTAAATATGGCTGAATGAGTTATAGGTGTTATGAAACAAAACAGCAAATTGCATTTTTTTTTTTCTGTTTTTGCATGCTTTATTTGTGTAATCTATCATCTAGTGCATGCATTATCTTTGAATCAAAAAGGTTCACTAAGAAATAATAGTAGAAGTTTAACAACAAATGCATCATTTCTGTTCTTAATTTCTGAATCAGAATTCTTAAAGGCCGTTTGGTAACGTTATTCAATTTATTTAGATACAAAAAATAATTTGAGAATTAAAATTAAAAGTTACTTTCTGATGATTAGAAAAAGCAACTCAAATGTTGCCATATTTATAAGCTTATTTTTAATTATGGATTATAATTCTTCAAACTGCAGATAAATGAAAATAAATAGTTTTGTACAATTTCGAAAAGACTTTTAAAAATGCATTTGTTCTCAAATAACTTCTTTGATTAGTACTCTACTGTTAGGTAATGTAAACGAATTGACTGTCTCTCTCTTTTTATTGTTATATAAATGTGTAACCTAAACCTCAAACAATATGGAGTGGCCGCGGTAGCCTAATGGTCATAGTCGCAGGTTTGCGTCGATTCTTGGACTCGAGTCTTCATGCCACGAAATTTCCGATCGAGCGTTAAATCCGATCGAGTTCCCAAGTCCTCCCGTTGGCGTGGATTGGAAGTTTGGAGAGGGAGGTGCCAGTTCAGGTATCGTCCTCGTCATTTGACCGACGTTCAAAATAACGAGGTTCGTTGCCAATAGCGCTCGTGTTGCTTCAAGTGCGAAGCTAATCAAGCCAATCAATCAATCAAACAACATGGAACAAAAATTTATGATTTTCCTTTTACTGCTTGTCAGAGTCTCATAGCAAACAAAGATTTTAAATTAATAAGAGCTTGACTTCTATTCATATAATTTAGTGATCTGCAACAGTTCAGAGTTTACATAGTGAGATACTCAGTGATGACTTACCAAGAGCTAAATATATCCCTTTAATTAATAATCTCTCTAAGTTTGAGAATTATAAGAAAAGTAAGTCCAGACGAGGTTAAAAGAATTAAAAATTTAGGGAATTGGAATGCAAATTTAAGTTGCACAATTAAGTACTCGCGAGATTATAACATCAGTCTACATTTTTCATATTCCTAGTTAAATGCGCACCAACTACGATTAGATATTTTGACTACAGGAGGAAATGTAATTTATCTTTCCTGCTTCAACAATGAGCTTGTCTGTTCATTGAGCAGTCTGTTCGGGGACGGTTGGCCACAGCTTTGGTCTGTAAGATGATTTTTGATGTTCTGAGAATGTGTGTGTGACATATAAAACTCAGTTAACGAAAGATTTTTTTTTTTTTAAAAAAAAAAAAAATGAAATTGATGTCTCAAAATATTTGCCACTCCTTCACAATAATAATAAAAATAATTCCCAAACAATTAATCAAAAATTTAAACACAGAAAAAGTTCCAATATTCCTGAAATTTGCGATTAATTCCAAACAATGCTATATTATCATATTTTTATTTTTAATGTAACGAAATGTATCGTTGCATTTTTCAAAGATATCGCTAAGCGCTGCAAAAAAATCAGAGCAAAAAACGTCACAATTTCATTATTTCACCAAAAAAATGAAATTAAAAATGTTTAAAGTATTTTTTAGACTACATTCATGCTAAATTAGAGATAAGTACAACGAATTATATGTGGTTTTGTTTTTACTTATATAACTCTTTATTTTATTTTGTAAAAATCGGATTTGTAATACTCTGATTATTTATCTCATAAGTACCGATATAATCAGTTACATTACATTGAATAAACGTTCAGAACATGACACTTGTCTCAAAATTAAAACAGGTTTAATCCTTTCACAGAAAAAAAATGAGATTCTCAATAGTTAGACAGGCTGAACCGTTTTGGTTAGATGAATTTTTTCACAAAAATTTCTCCTTTTTTTGTTCAGGATGAAAAAAAAAGAAATTATTTTTAAATTCAAGAATTGCAAATTAGCAAACAAATTTCTGAGATAATCATCTTTCACATTTGTAGATTTCATGTAAATAATTAATTCATCGAAATTTATGGGTACCTAGTATTACATCTTGACAGTAAAATGTTGAGTAAATTGTATCACCTCGTAAATTATCCTAAACGATCAATCATCGAAATTTTTTTAATCTTATATTTATTTAAAATTTACAACAATTTAAATTGGCAATTTATCTTTTTAAGACGTATTACTTAAATCTCGGGTACTGTTTTATTATTGCATGAAATACAATTTTTAGATGTGAACTTCATACACTTCTAGAAAGGAAACAGAAATGTATAATCAGTATTAAAATATATAATACCAAAAAAAATCTTACGATAAATTTTTTTTATTAAAACAAGAACAGTATAAAACACTAAAAAGTTATCTCTTTAAGGCATTGTCTTTAGTACGCCATTACATAATAAAAAGTTAATACAATTCTTTTCTAAATTAATTGTTTACATAGTAAAGAGAAATCGTACAAAATGCTTGAACACATTTGATTGATTCTTTATTAATGCAGCACTCAGAAACAACATCTGGACTGTTAGTGACGGCCTTCGAAATTTTAAACCATGGTCAAGTGACAAGGACGGCTCCAAACTTCCCCGCCTCGATAACGTGAAGACTTTGATCTTAGACAGATTTAGCGTGAAGTAGTTCCACTACATAGAGAGTCTTTAATGAAATCGGGTGACCGCGGTAGCCAAATGGTCATGGTTGCGAACTAATGGCTCGCCTTATTTTTGTCAGTCCCGGGTTCGAGCCCTGAAGCCAATAAAACCCCAACTGTATAATGGGGCTAACCTCGCCAGGAGTATCATTCTCCTGCAGGTCTCAAGCCCGGATAAAGAGGGAGAGGAGAAAGGGACACATGAGTCACGGGTTTACTTTACAGTGGCATGGTGCAGTTTCATCTAAATAAAAATGACTAATGAGTTCGACTAGTTTGGATACATCCATACCCTGGAGTACCAAGGTCCACAGTCCTGAGGGCATGTGAATCTTAAGGCTCGGTTGAGTTATTATTATGGTTAGGCTGAGTACTTTCCTAATTCAAACCTGCAGTGCACTATATGCGGAACGGGGTGTTGGTTACTCGAAATATGTTTAGTGAAGCTGATGCGTATAAAATATGTTGAGGTCCCAAGTTATCCCGTTGGCGTGATGGGAAATTTAGTGAGAGAGGTGCCAGAGCTCAGGTGTCGTCCACGTCGCTTGACTGAGGCTCAAAATTATGAGGTCCGTCTCCAATAGCCATCGTGCTTCTAAGAGCGACGTTAATAAGACCCAATCAATAAATATTCAATGAAGTCGGAACTCGAGCCAACGATTCGACAAAGACACATGACTACAGCAGTCGTTAAATAAACTGCTGTTTGTAGAAAATGCAACACCATGAAGGAATCATCAGAATCAAATGAAATTCGCAGCAAATGTCAATTATAGGATATTATGCAAATTAATAAAGTTTCAGAGCCATCGCGCGTGCGCGGCGCGCGCAGCGCCCTCTGAATTGATGCTGAAAGCGTATAAATAAAGTGCTGTAGCGGGACGTTGAAAAAAGTCTATGATTATTTGTTAGTGGCAAACGTTTAGTGAGACCTGAGTATGCCTCCACGACGGAAGAATAAGAAATTCAAGCAACTTACGGAGTTTGAACGAGGGAGGATAATCGGCCTTCGAGAAGGAGGATTTTCCTATCGCGCAATAGCAGCTCGTATGCAGCGGAACAGTTCCACAGTGATGCGAGTTTGGAAGCAGTGGACCGACGAGCACCGAACAACTCGAAAAACAGGCACTGGACGACAGAAGGTGACGTCAGAGCGCGATGATCGACACCTGCTCCGCATGGCGGTGAATGATCGCACAGCTTCCTCCAGGCAGCTGGCAGCACGTTGGTCTACTGCTACAGGTGTACAATTGTCGGCTTCGTCAATTCGTCGTCGTCTGCTGCGCCGTGGATTGCGTGCAAGGGTGCCTTTATACAGGATTCCCCTCACGGCGAATCATCGACGGCTGCGTCGGCAGTGGGCTCTTGAGCACAGAGACAGGCGAGCTGATTGGCACCAAGTTGTCTTTTCAGATGAATCACGCTTCAATTTGTGGACCCATGATGGCCGTGTTCGTGTTAGACGTTATGCCGGTCAACGCTGCCTTCCTGAGTGTATTATTGAACGACATAGTGGTCGAACACCCGGAGTTATGGTCTGGGGTGCGATTTCGTATCATGGACGATCCAATTTGATACGAATTGAGGGTAATCTCAATAGCAACAGGTACGTCCGTGAAGTGCTACAGCCCGAAGTCGTTCCTTTCCTTCAAGGCATCCCTGGAGCTATCTTTCAGCAGGATAATGCACGCCCACATGTTGCGCGGACTGTTCGAGACTTCTGTTCAGCACAACGCATGCACCTTCTTCCTTGGCCTGCTTATTCACCGGATATGTCGCCTATTGAGCACGTGTGGGATATGGTTGGTCGGCGTCTCGCTCGTGATCCGCGTCCTGCAGTTTCCAAAGACGAACTTTGGTTGCGCATACAAGCGATATGGAATTCTCTTCCTCAAGCAGATATTCAACATCTGTTTGACTCCATGCCACGTCGTATAGCAGCACTTATTGCAGCGCATGGTGGCTGCACCAAATACTGATTTCGGACGCTTAATTTGTTTCTTTTGTTTTGAAAATTTCATTATTTATTTGTATCAGTACAAGTCGTTTCTGCATTAAATTTCATTTGATTCTGATGATTCTTTCATGGTGTTGCATTTTCTACAAACAGCAGTATATATTCGGAGGGAAAAAATTGTCATTTCATGTCAAAAAGTTTCATCTAAAATGTAATACAAGTCTCAAATTTATAAACCTCACATTAATGAAGAATTCTAGCTCTGGAATTCTATCATTAGAGACGATACCATATACGAGTGAATTAAGCCAAAAATATCTAAATAAATATGTTCAATGCTAAAAACATCAAACATTATTATTTTAAACATAAGAATTAGACATTTTATAAGAAGTAAAGGGCATTAAATTAAATTCAAACTTAATTATAATTTTTTTTTATTTTACATCTTCATCATCACCAACAACAAAAATGCGGTTTTTTTAAATCAAAAAACAATAGTTGAAAATTTTACTTTTTATACTAAGTATTAACTATTCACACAATGTCCATGCTCAGTGTACACAGTAAATTTCAAAAATTTTTAATAGATGCATATACAACAAGATTTTAAAATTATTGTTTATAAGTATTGATATATAAAAAAATGCAACCAAAGTATCGATGGAATATTAAAACTATAATTATTCGTTATTATTGTGATTACTGGTCAATAAATCACAATAAAAGGTATGTGAAGGTAAATGACAAAAATTAATATTTTAGAGCGATTTATCCAATCTTACTATATTTGTAGCTTTTATTATTGAGGTATTGTGACATATTCAGTTTTTAAAAACAAACGATTTAATCTAATGTGATACTTTTTCTAAGATATTATCTGTTCAACTTTTAAAAGCAAACGATTTAAACTTAAAGTGATACCTTTTTCAATATTCTTTATTAGGATATATTTTTTTGGCAACACCAGATCATAGTTTTGATTTTAGATAATTTACTGGCAACGGATATGAAACAGAGAATAGAGTTTGGTTCCAAGAGGTAAAGACGAACTTTGAAAAATGGTGCTTGTGTAAAATCGTGTATCTAATTTATGTTTGAAAAGATGTGTGCAAATAAATGTGATGTCCTGCAAACAAGTCATCTTTATTAATAGTCTGCAATACAGTACAGTATATAAAGAAGCCTTTATGAACAATAATAAGAAATTATATTAATGAATAACCAATAAAATGCAACATTAAAAATTCTTTTCATTTTCATTTCGTAAATGGAACAGCAAAAGAATGTTTATATTTTAAGAGAGAGTATTTATATATCTGTGTAACATAATGTATAAATTAATATCTAAGGACTGTGTGGTGCAATCAGTAATAAATTATTTATCAGACTTTTTATTTTATGTAGATAAGAGTTGAAATCAATTTAAATACGATATCATGGCAACTTTATTTATCAACATGGTGATTTTATTGAAAAGAAACTAAACGCTGCTATGAAAAACAAAGATTCTATAATTATAGAAACTGAATGATGACCTATTTAATGTTTTGAAATATTTATACACATATTTTGTTGCTAATTTAAGTATTAAAAGGCAAACAAAGAACTAAAAAAAGATTGAATTCGTCAATAAAATTCATTCTATTTTATTAAAAAAATTCACAGAATAAATAAAATGTTTTCATCTGATACGAGAAAGAAGCAATTGAGTATTTTCTTGAGATTAATGTTAACACTTGTAAAACACAGGCAGTTTAAAATAAATAGCATTCATGTAAATGTGGCCACACACGCATAATTGGAATTCACGATTTTAACCTACTTTAGAATCATTTCAAAACATAATTCAAGGACTTATTATAATATATATATTATTAACTGCTATTTAATTTTAATTTAAATCTCTAGAATAACAAATTTTTGGCCTTTTTTGCAGACTTTTGTAATGGTTTGTTTCTTTTGTGTAAAATGAAGATCAAGCATTTTCAAAACCTTGAAAAGAACCTGATATAGATAAATTGCTTTAAAATTATATGAATAACATTTCTGAATTACGCTCTTTTTTAATTCGTCACTGTATATTTAAAATTGTTTAGAGAAATAAGAAAAAGTTATATATAAATTTTTAACACAGAATTGAACTTTTCATTATCTCCCAGAAAAACTTTTCCGAAGTGTTTAAATTAGAAATTTAAAAGCATAACAATTCAAAATAATGAGTACGTTAACAACCCCCGAGAACTCTTCGAATTAAAATTAAAATCATGTGAAATGCAAAACTCATTTTAGAAAGAAAACTCTGTGAATGAAACTTTACATGCTTCTTACAAAACTACACATAAAATAAAAAGATGTAAAAATCCTCGCACTGTTGGTGAAGATCTTATTTTGCCAGCTTCAGTTGAGATTGTAGTAATTATCTTTGGAGATAACACAGCTTAGAAAATGCAGTCCACACTATCAAATGATACTGTTACCCATAAAGTTAGTGATATAGCTAAAGATCTATAGCATCAGCTTTTAGGGAAGTTTCGTGTTTGTCTGTGTTTGATTTTACGATGTTATGTCAGCAATAGAAGAATTACTTTTCTGCAAACCAACCTCAAAGCAACAGAACTTGCACCAGTTGTTATCTTAAATGACTTTAACATGGATTAAGAAAACTGCATCGGAATATACATAGATTCTGCTCGTTCAATGTCTGGAAGATTCCAAAGTATACAAGCACTTGTGAAACAAATATCTCCACAGTGTGTCTGTAAACATTGCATGATCCACAGAAGACCTCTGACTCCCAAAGAAATGGCTCGAAAAACGTGTTTACGATGGTTGGAAAAACGTCGTAAATTATACGAAAATGAAGAATCTCTGAAATCAAGAATCTTTCCTGCATTTTGTAAAGACATGGGTGAAGTACATTCAGCGTTATTATTTGATTGCGGAGCAAAATGGTTTTCACGTGGGGAGTTTTTGCAACGTGTTCTTGAATTAAGAAATGAAATCGCCCTTTTTCTAGAAGAGGAAAATCTACTGGAAGCCGAGAAGTTTCGTAGTAGCTTATTTGTGATGATATTGAGCCACTTGATCGACACATTAGAGCAATTAAATACTTAGAATCTTCAACTCCAAGGAGCAAATACAAATATGTTGGATATGAAGTGTAAAGTTAATGCCTTGTAATTGTGGAGCAGAAAATTAAAGCAAAAAAAAAAAAACCTAGAAATGTTTGCAAATGTGAATGAATGGGTTTAAACTTTCAAGGCTGATGAACAACATGTGAAAATTGTTGACCCCCAAAAAAGTCATTTAAGGTGGTAAAGAAATTTAAAAGTATTTTCTTACATATGACAACTAGGTAGCAAGTTATGAGTGGGTTTGGGATCTATCTCGTAATACTCCCGAATATCTCTCAAGTGCCGACGATGTTACGAGGAAGTTGATTTTAACCAACAACACAGTGCATCCTTCTAGTAAACTATTATTGAATGCAGTATACGAAAATGAATTTTAACTTTCAATAGAAATGTGGATTATATATGTGATAAAAATCACAGCATTCGTGAAAAAGAAACAGAATTAATTTCATTGCACGGTCTCAAATTGTTAACAAAACTATTATTTAAAAATATTTTGGAACTTAATGTACAGATGAGAAATTTTAAAACAGTTGAAAGCTTATACAGTTAAATTCCAAAAGATCAAAAAATTATTATTTGTGTGCCATGAGTTTATATAAAAAAAAAATCGATATGCATATTTAACAAATTTTTAACATATACTTAACATATAGAAAAGTTTAAAAAAAGTTCAATGCAAAGTTTTGAAAAGAACAGATTTAGCCACCCAAGGTGCGCTTTCTTTTATAATTATTATTAAATTACTCAATTTAATATAAGAAGTTAAGTAAATGATGAAATATCGAGAAATGGACAATAGTAAACTTTTCCGATATTAAAATTGAAGGAAACGATAAATTATTAAATTGAATATTATATCAGCTACGTGTAATTAAAATTAAAGCAAACAATAAAATTTTAAATTGAATATATTTAAGCTAAATGTAATTAAAATTGAAGCAAACGATAAAAAATTGAAAAGTGATCTGGTACGTCAAAAGTGATCCAACTAAAACAATAGCTCCTTTGATAGCTAACAAGGTCAAATTCAAAGTTAAAATTACTGCTTTACCTTAATTCTACTACTTTATTATTTTGATTCAGTTTTGATCCCGAGTAAAAGATAACAATTCATTTTATTTCAAAATGCATGCATGACCTATTATTTTATTTTATACCACATTTTCCCATTTTTATAATATGATAAAAAAAATTTCGATACCAAAGAATAATTTTTAATCGCTAACCTTTGAGATCAAGTCTAACACTAAAAGTTGTATTAAAGGTAACCATTGACCTGTTTGTGATGTACTGAGTTTGAACCGATTTTATCGAATTCCAACATTTTAAACCTGTCTTGACATTTTAACCTTTGAATTTGACTACAAATATCGCATCATGCATATTATTTTTTAAAATATACTTTTTTATTTTGCGACCTAGTTTGCTTTCTTTTGTAATTTTCAAACATTTTCTTCGGAATTTAGATTTTTTTTTTAACTAAAAGAAATATTAGCTACATATTTTAAATAAAGATTGTTTTTGATATATTTTTCTCTAATTTTGTTTTATTTATAAAACACGAAGAACATACTTAAATAAAGAAGAAAAAAAGCTTTTCTTCTCGTGAATTTTTCCTTATTACCGATATGAGAGAAAATTTTCCACTTATGTCTTGCACACATTTTATTTCACTGTAACTGTTATAATTACGAATACCTTTCACAAAACATTCGAAAGAAATAGAGGAAATATTATGTAAAATAATAATTTAATATAACTCATAATCATGCAATGTGATTCAAAGCATCTATTCTTAGGAATTTGATTATTTAAACATATGACTACTAAATCTTTCTCTGAAAAATTCTTCCTCCCCCTCGTGACTTAAATTCTAATTCAACCCTGAGTCATGATCTCCAATGTATAAAAAAAAGATTTATAGACCATTTTTTTCGCTGAAATCTGTTATGAAATTAAAAGCTTAAATCAGTGGTTAAAGTATTTCGATTTTGGGAAAAAGAATTTTAAGTGCGGAGTCTTCTGCCTGATTAAATTTGCGTAGTAGGAAATTTTCTCAAGCTCTAATTTCAAAATCATCAATTCTCGCGAATTCTAATTTTCTTCAACACGTATGAGCGACATTTACATAAACCTCACCTATAATATTTGCCATAGATTTTATTGTACGGTAACAACTATCGTTAGTAGTACAAAGAATCTCAAACCATCGTTTCCTTTTTTTTTACATTAATCTTTAACCAAACTTTGGTTTTTTTTTTTTTTATTTATTTAATTTATTTGTAAAAATATATAATAAAAAGAAAAGGTGTTCTGTAAACAGGTCAGAATTTAGCCCATATATATATATATATATGTGTGTGTGTGTGTGTGTGTGTTCCAAAATATAGATGTCTTTATTGAAGAATGGGAACATCAGAGATATTCTAAAGAATATTTTGTAATGATTAATCATTGTTATTTCTTTTTTGAGAGCTGATTACGTAATTTTTTTTACATCCCAGTGGTTAGGTGTAAGATACTTTGAGAATTACAGCTTTATATACATGTATTACCTGTCATAAATAAAGAACATGCAAATTCTGAAAAATGAATAAGAAATTTGAAGAATTTATTGATTGAAATGACCAATTCTTACCTGCTTACATTACATGAGCAACGCAAGAAACCCTTTAAAGAAAATTTCTATTTTTTTTTCTCAGAATATAGCAACTAAAATGATATCTAATGAGTGACTTTATTTCTAGAGAATAAAGAGCTCTGACCTGTTTGTTATATACATCAGCGCAGGACAATTAATTCAAAATGAAACAACCACTCGCGATAATTAAATAACAAGACCCTGTGGTACAAGTGATATTTAATCATAAATTTAAGTGATATTTAATCATTTAAAGGTAATATGTAATTTCTCACCTTAGTTGTCACTTTTAAGCTCTATCAACATAAGTTGAGATTAATCATCTCTTTCTGCTAGACTCTATATGTTTGGATAAACTTTTGTGCCCAAATACTCAAAATCCCTTTAAGCCAACCACGCCTCTCTTTGTAAGAACAACTGTCTTAGATATCTGAAGATGTTTTTGTAATTTGTTTTAAGTGTATATTATGAAAAAAAATTTGATTGATTTGAGCTTCGTGAAGGAGGTGTCCCTTTTGATTTCATTTTAGGAACAGTTTGGCAAACTTTTTGGAATATTTCAAAATTTCGGGGTTACATGTAAGGGTTAATAATGTAATTCTTCTTAATTAAACGAATAAATTATTACTGTCAGTAGAATGATTCTTATATCTTTGGTATTTCATCCTGATTTTACAGGTTAGAGATTTTCTTTTTTTATTTTAATCGGTAAAGTAAGTGTTATAATGTATTCAAAAATATTGTACGAAAAAAACGATTATAAAAATATAAAAAAAATTACCCAAAATGTTTTAATTTTCCTTATTTTGGTGAAAAGTAATTTATAATATTTTATATAGGGATGCATATAAGTATGGACCATTTAATACGAACAACAGTTATACCCTTATAATTTCGATTGTATTATTTAAATAATGTTATTTTTACTGCCGCGTATTTAAATTGTTTCAATTTACACCGTAAAATATTCCATATCGTTCTAATTTCCTATTCCAAGTTATCCAAACTTTATTATTAAATCAATTAGAAATTAACGGACTGATTCCAGAATCGACTGACTTTTTCCGGCCGATTTCCAGAATTGGTTTAATATTGTATATAGTCTTTCTAATGTGTGAAATTAGTGTTTGGAAAAAAATAACTACACCATAAAAATTAACGTAGAAAAAATTGCTTGCGATATTTATCTGAATATCTGATTTATATATAAACTATTTCCCCTAAATTGTTTTTCTTATTCTATCTTTATCATCAATATTTGTTTTTATTCACTTTCACTGCTACAATATTTTCCATTTACTTTGATTCAGTCTTATAAATTTAACAATAATTTGACAACATTTTTTGAAGGAATAATCAGCATTAATTTGAAATGCTCTACTGGTGAAGTTACAGGAAACTGTCTTTTTTTGATAGTTATTCTATGTTTGTACAAATAGCAAAACCTCACAATATACTTTAACATAATAATATCAGAACTTTAGAAATTCATTAAACCCTTTTTTATACGCAATGTTGTGCCTAAGAGAAGGAAACGAAAGAAATAAACCAGGATACATATTTTAATTCTTCGCGGAAAAATCTAATTTACTTCACAAACGAATAGAAAATCAAGATAATCTCAGCTTTGTTTGAAAAAAAAAATTCACATTCTCATGATTAATTGTACATAAACGAAGAAAAAAATGTGATGGTGCTTAAGTTAAACTCATATAGTATCAGAACCACTGCCATTAACCATGATTAAATACTTGCTAAATAATTTGTTATAATACATAAGAGTATGCAAGTCATTAAACACGAATGATTGTTATAGAATGAGATAATAAGGTACAAACATGAATATAAAACACATACTTAGGTAAGAAAGCATTACATGTAATAGTTTATGTGGTATTTTTAATATTGCAAATGATCAATTACTTGTTGCCACTGTTGACAAAACAAATTTTTTATTTAATATCTCATTTTTTATATCACATTACATTTTTTCAGAATGATTGGGAAAAGAAATTCATCGTCAATAATTAGAATACATTGTACTTTACAACTAAGCTTTGAATGGCATTTTATTTAAAGACATTATGATTCTTATAGTGATTTGGTATTTAAATTAATATTGAAAATAACAACATATTAGACCTAAAATGTTCTGACTTTTTTTTTGCACTTATATGCAATACATTTATAGTATTTAGAATTTTCAAAAATAGCAGTTAATTTTTTTAATTCTTCAGCAATGTTTCTTAGAGTTGCATATAATGAATTCGAATTTTTTTAGATACTATTTAAATAAAAATCAATGATTTAATGGGGAAAAAAAAAGATTGCATTAAGACTATTAATATTCTCATTAACCCTTTTTTCCAAATGAAAGAAAAATTAAGCTGGCACGACGAAATCGAAAGCAACCACCACTCTTTTGTAACAAAAATGGATCTTACAAATGGCCCTAGCCACAAATCTGCAGAGGGAAAAATAAAAAAAAAAGAAGGAAAAACCGTTCTTTTCAGATCTAGTGACCTTAATATCTTCCACGTCCTTGGGTGCCTTCGCTGCTGAAGAAGTTAGGTGGGATGCGTCAAAATTAAGACTCGGCGATCTGTTGCGCGGGCCATTCGAAAACAATGAATTCAGGGGCAACTATAACAATGGGGGGCCTTTTTTTTGTAGATGAATGGTCAAAGTTAAAGGCCGAGATTGGGGTGTGTCGGGCAGCGCCTTACCTTGCGGGATAGGAGGAGGTGCACCTCACAACTTGGCACATTGTTTGTTTGTAATCCATCTCCTTTACGCCCGCAAAGGTGACCGTATAGCGTTCTGCGTGATAGAAATTACAAAAGAACTATTTCATTGCACCAGAAGGCAATAAATATTTTCCTTCTGAAGGCTGTCATTCCAGAAGTTTCATTGTTGTTTGCCAGCTTTTAGGAATTCCCGCCGAATGTGCAGTGACCATGAATGATAACTTCTTAACATCCTCCTACCATTATCCTGCTAAAAAGTATTATTGAAACAAAATGCTTCTCGGATAATTATATTGTAAGCGATAATGAAATGTTATAATAATTGTACTAATGTTATTATGAATGTGTCATTTGGTCCTTTCGAAATATGCAAATAATGATAATTAAATTTTCTCAATCAACTTAGAGTTAGCTACAGTTTTAAATACATGAAGCATTTACAACTTAGTATGTGATTGAAACATTTGCGTAATTTTATAGAAAAAAAGGTCTTACATTGTTCTCCTTTTTTTTCGTGTTAATTTTGCCGAAACACAATCCTAAATATTTTCGAATAGTATAAATATTCCTTTATATTCATAAAATAATTTTAACATTACGATTGAAGACACTGAGAACATGCGTGGGTTTAACAAAGTAGAGTGTGCTATAAATACAATTAAAGCAATTGAGCTAAAATTCTAAGCATTCAGAAAACCTACTATAGAGATGAGATTTTGGGACCGAGATATAAAACATCTAAAATATGCAACATTATACAGAGAGAAGTTTACAACATAGAAACCAACTGAATTGAGAGAAATGATGTGATATTTGTTAATTACCGAGAAATCAAATTTAAATGCTATTGTCATAGTAACCAACGCAAATATTTTCATTTATGAATTGGTCAAGATTAATAAAATGTCATTTGTGTGGAAATTAATGTCAGAAAAAAAACTGAATTTGAGAATGGTCTCTTTTGAAAAGAATTAAGCCACCGAATTCCTCAAAAAACCTAATTCGAAAACCATAAAAACTTATTTCTAAGTTCGAAAAGATATCCATTTGAGTTGCGGAAGAAAAAAAAATCAGAACTTTGAAATGTATAACATCGAATGATTTCAGTTTGGCATTGAAAATTTAAAATGAAAAAAAAAAAAAAAATGCAATTATAAAAGAAATTCGTCTTTTTTAAGAATTAGAAACAACTATGTCAAAATTCTAATGATTTTCAGGAGAAAAAAAAACTATTTTGAAACTTTATAGAAAAATATAACATAGAGAAAAAATAATAACCTGTCGTCATTGACGTAGACCGTACAAAAAGTATTTCGATTGTTATCAAATCTTTTTCAGGTTAATTACAAGAAACGATAAAATATGAAACAACTAGAAACTGAGTAAACAGATTTAAAAATATTCCAAGCGTGCAAATTAAGAGAAACTTATTCTCAAACTTTTTCACTGGTATATCACGCCAAACAGAAACTAAACAATGTTATTCTATTCGAGATTAAATCAAGTTTTGGCCTATATTATTCCAAAAGATAATCCTTCTCGAAATTAATTTTTATTCCGTGAAATTTAACCCTAAAACATTGTTTGCTTGGTACCAGCGGGTCAGAATTCCATGAACTCAATGATTGCTTTACCGATTTCTGAGCGAGAAGCCATTCTCAAAATTCACCAAAGAAAGGGAAATTCGCCTTAAGAAAGTATTCTCAAGAAAAGTTTCGATAAAAAAATAAATAAAAGCACCAAAAGGCTGCTATGCTCGCCTGAGTTGTTTGTTCAATGACCACACCTAATATACCAGCTGGGAATGATCTGGGATAAAACCCAGATCTGACCCAATTCTAGGCCACGCCTGTGGCTAATCGCATGCATACGAAGGATTTTAAAAATGTATATCGAAGAAAAGCTTGATTTTCATTCTTAATTCGATTCTTTTCTTATAATTCGGCCATGACCGGAAAAAAGTGCAGGTTTTTTTCTATTTACAATGGGATTTTAAAGGATAGTCTGGCGGGGCTTGTGTTGAAATAGAAGGGATAGGTGCGGTGCACTAAATAAAGTGGGGTGTGAAATTTTCTTAACATTTAGTTCAATTTTAAGTAGTTTCTTCATTAAATGGATAACTACTTCCTTTCAAGACAGCCAGTGAGTTCTAGACTTAACCAGATGATTAGCAGGAATTAAAAATTTTGTCTACAAAGTAACAATAAAATTGAAAGCTTGTTTGAAAATAATTCAACGAGAAATTCGCATCCAGTACCATATATGGGTAAAGAAATGAGTCGTACTAAATAGTGTAATTCGATTTTTATACTATAGTATTATAAAGATTCTAGGGAACTGATTATTTTAAAAGAGCTCCCTTTGAGAAGACGAGCCTGTCTTAAGTAAAACGCAGATAAAGTCATTATATATTGGTCTGGAATATTAAAGTCTCAACATCAGTGACTTTGTGCAAGTTTCATTCAATATAATTGCCTATATCTCTGGTTTAAGTGTTTTTGAAAACTATGCAAGGAATGCCAACATAATTTGTATTGTTTTGACTGATATAAGAAGTTCTGGTAGTTTACTTGAAATTTGCATTAATGAAAGTGAACGAAATTTCAAAACCAAATTCATGTCAATATAGATACACTTTGTTTAGAAATTGTTTATAACTCTTACATACATTACATTCTTAAAAACGATATTTTTTGCTAGATTTTAGCTTGAAAAAAAAAAAGAATTCAATTATATATTTAATTTTTATTTATTAATTAAATTTTGAATTTATTGGATCGGATTGATAAAGCTCGTTGTTTCCGAAATAATAAATGTACTTTATAAAAATTGCTCATTTAAAACATAGTTAAAATAATCACTGGAAATAGATCTGAGTGAATGAAATCATATAATTCGAATTACTAAAATAGTTACATTTTTTTAATATCCAAAGTAATAAGGAATTACGGTAATAAAATCGTATACGGTAATAATAATAATAACAACAACAACAACAATATATACACACACACACACACACGTGTGTGTGTGTATATTGTTGCTGTTGTTGTTATTATTATTATTATTACCGTATACAATTTGAAATTACCTAATACCTAACTTTTCCTATTCTTTAATTCACAGTTAAGAGTTCAGTTTTATTTCCTTTAGTTTTTAATTTATGCAATCACACGCTCACAAATCTGCCAAATCAATTTTTCCCACGCTTCAAAGTAGTAGGGATAATCCTTACTAGACTACTTATTTGCAGCCAAAATCCCTAAAGAGCCCTTCATCCAATATTACACGATGTAAAGAAATCCCTGCATATAAATTTTGAGCAAGGTAAAATTCTTTCTCTTTGGCCATAAATAAAAAAAGTGCTTCTGACCTCCTCTATTTTGCAAATTTGATTTAAGAATATGAAAGGATGTAGCTTGAACTGCGTTCATCACCATGTAATTCCTTCTATCTCAGACAACAGCAATAAATAGACTTTGAACGGATAATTCGTTTCCTTATTCTAGTCAAGACTTCTGATGTCGCTTTTACTTTCCAATAAACGTATTACTCACCATATGCATATATATATATATATATATATATATATATATATATATATATATATA
>BMAW01067047.1:780368-866070 GCA_019974015.1 Nephila pilipes | reverse complement strand
ATATATATATATATATATATATATATATATATATATATATATATATATATATATATATACATACATACATACATACACGTTTCTGATTAATTTTTGGTTTAATTATTTCTCTTTTTATTTAAATTTTTAATTATTTTTATAAGATTTTGGATGTTTATTTTTGTGTTATTTGGATGTTTGCAGTTACATGGAAGATGAATGCGATGATTACCTTTCTTATTTCTATCCTTATTTTCTGAATTTTTTGATTTTTGGTTTTATTATCATATTTTTTAATGTCATTCATTGAAGTGTGATGGATTCATTAATAATACCGGTAGAAACACACTTTATTTCATTCCAAAGTATGGAACAGAATTGATTATATTATTTCCATTATTCAAAATTCTTACTTTTCTTTCAATTTTTTTGTTTTGGGGTTTCTAGGTTTTAAATTTTAGATTGTATAATTATTTTTAATTTTTTTTTTTTTTTTCTGATTTGCACAAAAAAATATTTGTTTTTTAAATGATTTCTTTGAATGTGTAGTTCTTAATATATTAATAATATTGAATTTATGATTGATTTTCTCAGATTGTTATATATTGATATTTTTTGAATTATACTACTGTTGTTTTGTTCAGACACATGTATATATATATGTGTTTGTGCGTGTGATTATTTAACGTTAATTTCTATAATTTCTCACAACAATAATTTAATTTTCTAATTTCTCCCCTCTCTCTCATTTAAAAGTAAAGCGTTCATTCTTATTTCCTGATAACATTCCTTTTTCTTCTTTAATTAATGCAATCAAGCGCTCTTAAATATCTGCAAAGTCAGCAGATCCCACATTTTAGACCTGTAGGGATGATCCCTACCAGACTTTAGGTTTGCACTTTGATTCCCTTGAAATCTCTACATTATATAACATGTTTATGAAGTTTATAGCGAAATTTTCCTACTATATAACCAAAAACACAGCGAAACACTCTCTTGATTTTACACTCACGCTCTCATAATCTGTATCCAACGGTGGAGTTGTGTAATTCCCGCCGTGTGGAAATTGTCTCTCTCTCCACTACAATAAAATAATTACTTGAAAATGAAATTGGCTTCGACTGTTTTATAAACATAATTAAATAGAATTATTTAAAAGAAAGTCCTTAACCCTCCATATATATATATATATATATATATATAATTTTGATAAAATTGCTATAAAATGTATATATTTCAAACAAATATACATAATTTCGATAAAATTGCTGTAAAATGTATATATTTCAAACAAATATACATAATTTCTATAAAATTGCTATATCAAAACACACTAACCAAATGAAATAAAATTCATCATGATAAGGTCTTACTAGCATTATACATTCACAATGAAAAAGAAACTTAAGATAAAAGAGAATTACTTTAAACTGAAAGGTTGAGGCCACAATGGAAATAAGAATTCTTAGTTCATTATTGACCAAAATATTCATCCAGGCATATCTTATGGATTTCGACAGATTAAACACTATGTAATCTTTAATTATGATTTATTTTGACATTTTTTTACAATACTGAAAATAATGCAATCTCTTTATTATTCTGATGGTGCTTATCATAAGATATTGAATATTTCACAATCTCTTAAGGTTTTACTACATTCTTGCTCTCTGAAGATCATTTAAATACCCAGTGATTTGGAGAAGTAAGTTTTTCTGCAGTATTGCAAAATTTATTGTATATTCAAAAATAATAATAATTAAATTAAATGATTTCAAATGAGTTTATTAATATCTTGTAGGTTTTAGCCCGCATTTATAAATTTTCCAGTAATCTTCAATAAAGGTAGTCTCTGATCTTAAATCTGTAAAATTAACTATTTTGTCTGTAGTTATATTTCCTATTTAATATTTTTTTGTAACATCTGTTAGATTGGATTTTGCTTACAAAACATACTTTTGGAGGAGAAATTGAACAGCTTTATCTTTTTCTTAAACGAGAACATTTTTTTTTATTTATACAATAGCCTAAAGAAATAACTGCGTAACAAATATCACTTAATTTTGTATAATTCATATGAAAATAATTACGGATATATTTTTGTAGAAATTTTTTCTCTAGGTTTCTTTCGCTACCATATAATTTTGTCCTAAGCTAGAGAATAGGTTTTTGTTAATATTAAATCACAAATGCATTAATATGTAAGAACGAAATGGAAAGTTTTAACTCCTAGTACTTTTATATTACAATTCATTTTTTTGCAAATGACAAGTAAGGCTTTTCATGGAAAGGATTTTTTAAAATATAAGCTTTGGATATAAATGATAAAAATATCTTTAAAATTTTATAAATGTCTTTATTCCCCGACATAAGAAAACGGAACATAATGATTTTAGTTTAGTCTTATTAATTCACTTTTATCCACTGAAGCTTTAAAAATAAAACAATTCAAATCATTGGCTTACGTCCAAAGGTAGATTTAGATTTAATAAATGTTCAAAAACAAGTTTTTTTTTACCTCAAGCAGAGAAAGTTGACTTGGATTTCTTGAGAAATAGTTTTAATTTGCAAGAATTTTAATATTTGTTAGTGACCTTGTGCTCCACCCTGGAGAGTTTCCTGTATCCGCCTATGTCATGCCATTCTTTAACAAACGAGAGTATAATTCATTTTTTGGTGATTTTTGATAAAAGAATAAAATATTTATCTCTGAGAAACATACAGTTAAACAAACAAGAGTAGTAAGTTCGCTTGTTATAGAGGTGTTTAATAACGGTCGAAAACAAAATCACTAGTAAAAACTTACCTGAAATAATGAATTTTCTATAATAATATGTTTTAAAATATTTGAAGCTTTTTACAAGAATATATATACAATATCCCATTTATGAAGCATAAAACAAGCATGTAGAAATTTTATTTCCGGAAATTTTTCGTAAATTAGTGTTTGCGGATTAAAACTGGGTCGTTTGAAATATAGCGTCACAAAATACTTCTAACTAAAACAATTTTTTTTCAAATAATAAATGATTTCTTAAATTATGGATTATTTCAATAAATTGCTTTGTTTGATTTGGAAATAAATCTTTGATGAAAAAAATTCAATGTTGACTTTCATAAACAATTCATTTAAAATACAGAATAATTAATTACTTCACTTCAGTTTAAATAAAACATTTATTTCCCTTTTGGTTGAAGTTAAAAAACGGGCAAAATTAATGAATTCATTACTTTTTTTGTAATACATGCATAAAGAATCATGTTTAAAAAGATTGAATTGTTAGAAAAGTCGAACTGAGAAACACATTTTAGTCTGAAGAAGAATCAAGGAACAATTAATCAAATAAGACTTTTGATATACTATCGAAACTTCATGAAAACCAAGAAGAATTAACATTATTACCAATATAAAAATAATCTATTTCAGTAAATTCCTTTAATTCTTCGTTCATAAAGCATGATTTAATTCAAATTTCTTGAAACACATAACTAAAATCCAATTTTATTCTGTGTTGCAATGAAAGAAGACCAGAAAAAATTGTTTTGATGAAATTTAAAAGAAGGACGTTTTCCTTATTCTAGAAAAGAAGGTTGCGGAAGCCCAGGAGTCCAGACTGGAAAACTTCATAGCCGAGTAGATCGAATTAAGTCTAGATTCCTCGAGGAATTGACATGTGGAATAATGGAGGATGTGTGTCTCCCATTAAATAGAACTGGGAAGTATTTGCATGAAGCGGTGTGGGAGTTTGGTTGTATTAACGTCGCACTAGAAACAATAGGAGGGCTATTGGTAACGGACCTCATAATTTTGAACCTCGATCAAGCGACGAGGGCGACACTTGAGCTGGCACCTCTCTCTTTTAACTTCAATACCACGCCACGACGTGGAAGTTTGAATAGTGAAATATCAAGTGTCATCCCAATCATTCGATTATGGTTCGAAATAAAGAGTTCTGTCGCAAGTGTTCCTCTCAAAATTATATAAAATAATGTTAATTCAAAAATAATGAACTCAATTTTGAAAAAGAAGTTAATTTTTTTTTACTTTTACTTACTTAAAGTAGCTCTAAAAGTACTTTATTTCAATAATAAGAAGAAAAAGAGATAAAAAAAATCAGCTATATTTGATATCTGAAATCTATAAACAAGATTATAACATAAGTCACAAGTAAAATTAATCTTTTTTCCGTCACTTTTATTTTGGTATCCCAGCTTTTCACAATCAAGGTATAGCTAAAAGAGAGAATGTGTTCTTTTTTCATTTTTAACGGTAAAAACATCAATTATCATTTATTACATATCACGTAAAATTATCTGTCCGATATTTTTATTTTTATATTCTCACTTTTTGTATGGTCAAGATAAAATAAAATGCACAGAATTACTTCCCCCAGTTTTCCCGATAAATATTAAAGAAGGAAGAAACGAAAGTGATATAGGATCTGTGTAAGGCACAGATGTTGGGTAATCGACCAAGAGACGATGTCCAGTTTATCTAGGCCGCAAACATATTGGTTCGGAAATCACTCCAAAATCGCATTCATATCATCGCTTCAAGCGAAGTGTTTGGTAATATTATAAAATTATTGAGTTCATATCTAATTTAAAACAGTCGGCACTCTGTATTTTACCATGCAATGTAGATCTAATGATGACTGCATAAGTAACTGTCTCGAATAACAATCGAAGTTCTGTTTGTTTATCTTGCTATGACCGATCACGATTTCAATCATGGGCACGATTATTCCATTTTATTCTTTTTTCGTTTTTTTTCGGTGAAAGTGGACTAGGTGCTATATAATGTGGAAATTTATTTCCGAACTTAATACATTTATTATGAGGCTTTTTTGATACACTCGGTGGTATTAAGAATTATTGAGGCAGTTACAGGTAAGATATGCATGACCTGCATTAAATTATTATTACTTTGAGAAATAAAATAGCAAATGTAACTTATGCTTTACTGGCTTTATCTTAAAAAACAGACAATTGTTACAGATTGTTATTTAAAAAATTAATTGGTAAATAATAAATATTTTTGTAAGTTTTTTTTTTGATAGTGTAAGGTAGTTATATTTTTATAAAAATATAAGTGATGTATTTATTCCTTTTCAGAAATAGAAATAATTACAAAAATAAAGAAAGCTTTAAATTATGATTTTTTTCTTCTTTTATATGAAAGTAGAAGTTAATTTTTAGTTGATCCAGTAGATCCAGTAAAATACTAACGTTATAAATGTCTTTAAAAAATTTCTTAGTTTTTATTGCAACGATGCAAGAGTACTGGATTTGCTGTAAATATAAAAATGATGATATCTATAAGGTTATCTGAATTTTTTTGGATTATTTTGCTAATATGGCATAACATCTTCCAGAATAACAAAAATCACCTACTTTAAAATCCAAATGAAAACTTTGGTATACTATAAAATCAAAACTTCTCAAACAGAAATACATTTCACATTAATGTATACATTAAAAACATTAAAATCAGTTTGCAGTTGTGGAGACTTTGGATCATTAAGATTTTTTCTTATATTTGGACACTTAACTAGTTTTTAACAGTATCTGAATAAATTTTACGTGAATAAATGTGAAGAGTACTGCGAGAAGCGCATTTTTTTCACAGAATACTAACAATGGGATAAGATTTTTTTTTTTCTGAGCAGTTTTTGGAATAATAATACACCAAAATTTTCACGGCTCCATCTATTATGGCGATGAAAAAATATTTTAAAGACACAAAAAATAATAAATTAAGATATTCTAATGTTTATTATTCTGTTTATTTATCTCATGGAGTAACTTTACTCCCCAAAAACACATGGTATTCAATACAGGAGAAGTAATTATTGATTTTTCGAAATACAATGTGGTTATATATATAAAAAAAACTAATTACTTTTAAATAATTATAGTAAAGAATTTTCTTCATAAAAGTTCTGCCAAAATCAGACATTTCATCAGATGATAAAATTGATTTAAATATTGTTGCGGGATAAAAACTAGCACTTAACCGCCTACCCAGAATGAACAGTATTCTAAGGCGATCGAAAAAAAAAATCTAACATTTAGTTCATTCAATGGACAAAAGCGCGCCAAACTTCTTCCATTGTTTACGAACACAATTGAGCAATGGCATTGCGTGTCGGAAGTAAACGAATGCGAGTTGAGAGACAAAAGTTCTGCTTTGAAGCATCATGTGGGTTTTTGAATAAAAATCAAATGAAGAAAAAAAAGTTTATTACTGACCCACCTCCGCTCAAGTATGAATCTAAACAGGTGTGGGCAGATTATGTTGTCAACATTTTCTCTTTCTTTTCATAATTCTGTTCAAGAATTTTCTTAACAGTTGTAGTAATGTGTAGATTTTGGATAGGATAACATAACTTCAATTGTTGTAAATAAAGGATCGTATTGAAGTCTTGATGAGTCTATTATGTAAGAAATGACGAACATAAAGAACACACAGAAGTCATAGAAACCATGCAAAAACACAATAAGGTTTAATATGCATTTGAAATTTAAAATAAATTGGTTTCATTTTGGGCTTTTTTGGAGGCAACACCCTTTGGGAAAATCAGGATGATTAAAATCACCCACTCGAAATTTAAAGACTGTTTTCAAATAAATTTTTAGGTTCCTAAAATTATTCGTTTCATTTTTCATTTTTTTTATAAATATGAGAATTTATTGAAATTTAATTAGTATTGAGGAAAGGTACAAGTATTATTTGTGTTGAAAATTTTCACGAAAATAATGCATTCAAAAACTTTTAAAGGGTGAGGTAGCTCAGTTATTATGATTATTATAGGACGGAAATGTTATTGTCAAGGCTTGTTTTAATGTTCTGATAATAATAAAATCGTAAGGAATAAAGGAGGTAGCTGCACTTTAAATCGAATAGGGCCTCAATGTCTTCACTTGATGTAGCATAGAAGTTACGTAAAAGAGGTACTAGTTTAAGTGTCGTCCTCAGCATTTAAAAGTTATGAGATCCGTCGCCCAATGCCTGCTCTGTGTTCTGATGGGACGGTAAATAAACAGACAATTTTTGAAATTTATTTCAACTTAATTAATGTATATTTCAATTTAATTAATCGATTCTAATAAATAACAAAAAGAATTGTTCTCTAAAGTGTAATCAACGCAAAAATATAAGGAAAAAAAAGTGTCGCATATGCACATTATTCGAAAAAAAATCGCTTCATCAGTTATTCCATAAATTGATGAAGCGAATAATTTTCAAAAAGATCTATAATTTTTTAAATACATTTTCTGTAAAAAATTATGATTCCTTAAAATTATAATAAAACAACTGAAAATTTTAATTTTAGTGCCCGTAAATTTTAAGACATTAAATTTTAGACAGTTTTGGTGTATTGAATATTAAGCTGATTTCTAAAATAACTTGAAAAGAATCATGTATCAAACCTCGTATTGACTAATTTATAGAAGTATAAATATATTAGAATTCTTGTCTACGTCTATATCATGTAGCTGTTTCTTGATTGGGAAATTTGCAGTTTTCTTAAAAAAAAATGAAATTTACTAAATCTAATGAATTCACATCATTTCTTTCATTTTAATATATTTATTACAATTTTTTTTTCAAAATTTACCGAGAAGTTGGAGTTTTTACTGTGATAACTGATCTTTTTAGAATTCTTATTAATCAATATTAATATGCGAAAATAGAAACCAATCTTGTTGAAAAATAGCTTGTCTGTATTTATAAGTCTCTCAGTAAATCCCTACTTTATATTTGTTCACTTACGAGTTCATAATAAAAGTTTCTCTTAACGTCATAACCATTAGGTTAAAAAATAGAGATCAAAAACAAACAATCAATAAAGAAAATTCTACCCTGTTTCCTTTTCGATGATCGATGCATTTTCTCAAAAGCACCCTCATAAAGATTTGAATTTTTTTTAAAAAAAAAAAAAACCGAGATGGATCTAGGCATTCGAGTTTTCAAACATGTGGTCACTCTGGTTCCGACAATGAACCAACGCTTTTTTGTTAGCTACTGACCGTAATTACTGAGAGGAAGTGTGCTGCCCTATGAAAAACTTAAAATGTTTCAGACAGTTCAAGCTTCTCTAACAAATGAAAGACGTACCTATCGAGGAAGACCTTGGAAGACAAAAACTTGGATGGAATGCAGTTCCGGAGAAAATCACTTAGTTTTAGTTTACGAACCGCATGAAAGCAAGGCAACTCCAGTTTTTCCTTTTTGGACACCTACAAGAATGACCTTTCGCCAAATGACCTATATCCGATGGCCAAAAAGGCAAACTTTTGGGCGCATCGGAGGTTGGCGAGTTTTGTGGCATACGGCACCTTGTTTTGTCACGCTGGCTTTTGGTAGGGTGACAACAACAGGCGTAGACCGATATACATTGGATGAATTTCTTCAATGTTAATGTTTCAAAGTTGAAAGGTGGCATTTTTCTTTCGGTCTTTCTTTTAAATTGAAATGGGATTTCCCTTTTCGTTTTTATGCTCATTTGTAAATGGCGTGAAAATCTGAATGTGCAATCAAGGGAAATGTTACATTAACGCGAATTGCGTGAGCGATTTCATATTTTATTCATTATTTATCAGTTTATAAAGGATTTTTTTATGTTTTCACCAGTGAAAGGCGAACTGCAGTATACCAAACAAATTCCAAAAATATACAATAAAAAATACCGTAATGTAGCATTATTAAAAATCAGTGAAAGTTATTATTTCTCTGATTCATCAATACATTATAAAAAAAACTGATAGTGAAATAGAAAATTTAATATGAATCATGCCTTATTGTTCAAATTACAAAATAAAGTAATTGTGTAACATTGATAAAAACTCTTTTTAGTTTATCTTTGTGTGAATAATAAATTTGTCTAACACATTCTGCTACAATTCCAATTTCAATCTCAATTATGACATGAGATAATGTATTTATGTATAAGAGTGATGGCAAGTTTAATTGGTAACTTGATTTTGGAATTTTAGATATAATTCAAACCAATTCCTAAAAGAAATTCGCTGGTTCTTAAGGAACATACTAATACATATTGAAAACTTCACCTTATTCATCAAAGTTTTTACACAAATTTGTTTATTACTTATTACAATTAATACCCCTGAACAGGTTCCAATTATTCAAACATATTCAAATGTAATCCTACAATTTGATTGAATCACTGAACTGTAGTTATTAATAATTTATTATACTACCGTATCAAAAATTTTCTTTTCAGTCAAAAGGATAAATATCTTTCAGCAGTCATTAAATAAGAACACTTCGAAATTCAAGGAATACAATATTTGTAACACTTGTTTGTTTGTTTATTACTGGAAATTTATATTTCATTAATACGTGCTCAAATTTACATTCAAAACTTATATTGTTAATATAACTAAATGTATTTATTATTTTACAGAGCACTTAAATAAGTTAGTGGTACAAAATCTACTTTCGATTTTCAACTTGATGCAATTATTTTAATGCTGTGAGACTTCTTTTATTATATTAGTTGTAATGCAAACACATTTCTTTTTTTCAAAATTTATTACAGTATTGAAATGCTACAACTATTAACGTGAACTTCTTTGCTTCGCAAGAAATTCTTTAAGCTATTGACGCTAATTCGATTTTAAAGTCGTTAAGAACAAGCCAATATCGCTGCCAGTCGTATTGCTTAAGAAGAATTTTATTAACAATCGAAATGAGCTACGAATATAGGTTATTTTTAAAATATACTGAAATCGCATGACGCTTAACTTTCAAGAACATCAAGTACCATTTCAAAACGGAGAATTAGGGTATAATTTCATTTCCAGCATGTTCAATGGGATAGTTTTTATTCTCACGTTCCCTTTCATAAATGACCAGCAAGTAAAATGACGTGGATGGCAATAAAAATTCTCACTTGTAGATTGGATCAATATGACTTACTACTTCAATTTGATACGCTTCATCAAGAATAACGATTTTGAAGTCCAGAGAATGTCATACACATTCTCAATTCCGAAGTAATGGTGAAAATGATGGATAACTGCTATTTGCAAACTCGTTTGAGAATAAATTTGTAACGGAACTCAAATGATGTTTCAGTCATAAAGTCTTTGGAAGGAAAGCAAACATTTTTGAATTTTGATGCAGGATATCACCAACAGCTGAAGTCAAGTGTTTCTTATCTTTTTTTCCTAAACGCCTCCGTTTATCGACAATTTAAAATGAATCACCATTTCAGACTTATATCGTTCGTGCCATTGAATCGATGACTAAAATAAGTTTTAACGTGGACAGGAAATTTTAAAGAATGCATTGTTCCTTAACGGAATCTCTCTAAGATATCACTATTACTTTTTCTGGTTTCTATTAAGAGAAAATTATTTTCCTTCTTCGTTTCTGTTCCTTTACCTAAGCGTCTCAATAATTTACTCCATTAAACAATGATGGCCAACCTTTAGATTCCGTGATTAGCATAGTAAAAAGGCATTCTTTTTCAATATACAACTGCTTTGAAATTGTTGTTATCGGTAACATTTTACTAAGTGTGCATGAATAAACTAACAGGAAACCTCTGATAAGCTTTTTTTTTTGTCTTCTTCCCATCTATTGGAATCTTTTTTTTTAGCTATTTCCGTTGTTAAATGCGGTGAGTTATACAATATATAAGCAATAAAACTATTAAACAGCAGATCAATCATTAAAAGAGAAACTAGAAATTTACTGGTATGCATTATAAATATTTGAAAATTAGTAAATTCTATAAATATTCGAATGCTAGCTTCTTTTTACATAAGTACAGAACGCATGATAAAACGATGTTTACGAAATATAACGATCTACAATTTGAAAATGTAAAAACATAGAGTCTTTTTAAAGAGCTAAATGACATAATTTGTTACAACGAGCTATTCCATCAGAAGACATATTGAAGTTTTATTGGTACATATTGGTATTACCAAGGAAAAACAAATATATAGTATAGTAAATTTTCATTTTTGTAAGGATATGATTCAAGAATTATTCTATAATTCTGATTAATTTCATACTCGAATTCTGTAAATTGAAAATTGAAGCCTGAACATAGCAGTGACATTTCAAATCATTGTTCTCATTACGAAATAATGTTACACATAAAATATTTAACGGAATTTTATGAATTCAAGAAAACTATGGGACAAAAACGCTTATTAGCTATTGCAATAACTTTTTTTTTTATTTTATTCATATCTATCAAAAAAATTTCATGAAACATTTTATATATTTCTTTAAAAAGAGAGAGAGAGAAATTTATAACAAATGAAATGGAACTTAAAATGGTGAGAGAAAGCTATGAAACAAATTAAGTAAGAATGTGAAAATTTCGTTATATATATCACAGATAGAGTTATTTAAAAAATACATTTTCAGCGTATGAAAAGATTGATATAATTTTTAGATATTCTTATTGAAGAATTTCTCTGATACCCGGAATTGAATTCTTTAAAACAATAGAATTTTCCACTAGGGACAAAAATGGAAACTATTTTCTTTAAAAAGATAGTTTTCCGGAACAAATGCAGTAATGAATCCGGTTCTCAGTTTTATAATTATTATTTCTCATTGTACATTTTATGTTACAATGGACAACAGACTTTAGTAACAAAGAAGATGGAATTTTGTCATTTGCTTGATGGAGTGCATTGTTTTCTAATTTTAATTTCGTACGTCTACTTAAAAGAATAGTTCTATCTGCTTCGTTCAACACAGAATTCTGATGATAAGGATTTATTCAATTTTGGCTATCGTCAATTTCTTATTGCATGAAAAATATTTTAGACAATTCATGATTTCAATGATTAAAAATTTTTTATATTGTCATTTTTTATATTTTTATATATATATAATTTTAAATATTTATTACTGTCTGCATAACATGAATAAAAAAAACAAGTAAATTATAAAAATAGTTAAATTCTGTGGTTTACATAGAATATGGATGACATATATTAATTTTTAGGACTTTCGTTTAAAAGCATTGCCACACGTTTTCTTTTATTTTTAGCGCGACTGTTATAAGCGATGACACACACACACACACACACACACATATATATATGTGTTAGTTACCATAATTATAAGAATTGTAGATATTTTATTGTAACAAAACAAACACGCACTGGATATTAGTAAAGAAATAGATATAAATTTTAGTGACTTAAATTACGTGTATAGATAATATTTATAAGCTTTTTTCCTTTTAATTTTGATAAAATAAAAATACAGTCCAAAAATAATTTTAAGGAATTCATTATTATATAAGAATAAATGAATTTTCCATAATTTTTCACAGATTTTCTTTGAGTCAATATTTTATGGGTCCTTCTTTCATAATGACATCGAGCCATCCTGTCCGGTATATTTTCAACGAGTTTTTTCAAATATTTAGGTTTTATACAATCCCATGCTGCAAGGTTGTTATTCTAAAGAATTTTTATGCCTTTCATTTGCATACATTTTCCCAACAAGATAAACATTTTCCATAATATTGCGGTCTATGAAATCGACTGGCCTCATCAAAATATTGATGTTTCTTTCTTTAATCAATTTTTTGCTGCTCTAGAAGTATGGAGACAACCTCTATCTTGCTACAAATTAAAATTATAACCCTCTAAATGTATGGTAAATGTTGTACTTCTGAAATTCGTTGATACTTCTCAGTGTTCATATTAATAGGCATAATTATTACATCTGTTTTTCTATTAGATGAAACTACTTCCAAAATCATAAGACAATCCACTTTTAAAACGTTTGCTCTGTCTGATGTCTTTCTCTTTCTAGAGATATGCCAATAACAGTTAAAACCATCGTATCCATTAAGAATAAAACGCTTCTCATCCAAAAATATAACATTTTGCCTGTAATCCAATTTAGTGCAGTTTCTTTTAGTATTACTTTATGTTCCCCGATTAATTCTGGTTCACTCACTTTGACATATTTTGTGAAATCACAGTTGCTTAAAATACGTGTGACTGTTAGTCTCAAAAACTTTCCATCCAAATTATGGGCAATTTCAGAAACAGACAAGACAGGAAGTTGGATAATGTGTGTTCTATCTCAGTGAGAGAGCTTTGATATTGCACCACATTTCTTCCGCGACCGATATGATGCGCAATCCGACAGAATATCCCTCCACGTACATGTAGTCCAGTGATGCGTCTGTTCTCAAACATGTCTTACTGTTCGAATGGCTATTGTTTTCTTTTGACAGAAATTTTAAATTTTAAAGCGATATATTAAACCCAAATTCACCAGCTAGAATCAAAATTATGGGCTTTGGGAGTACCTTTTAAAGGGCACTTAGAGGCGCGGTAAGTAACGTGTTTACTGATATCATTGAAGCAGACGCGATTGACTCTTTAATCCTTTGCACATCTAACAGAGGTGAAAAAATTTATTTTTTTGCATTATTTACATATACTGCTTTCTTCCGGGTGTTCCCCTTTTTTTAGATAATGGTTAGAACACTTATAGACACACACGCACGCACGTTATTATTTGATATTCTTCTTCATTTTATATATTCATACAAAAACATGTCTCAGAGTTCGAATATTTTCATCATCCATATTCTTTTGTAGCCGTAGGCAGAAATATTAAATAAATGCTTCATAACTTTTTCCACATTCAGGACCTTACTCTAAATAAAGAAAGTATTAAAATCATTATACATTTTCAACAATCCTCGTTCATCGATTTTACTGGCTAGTTAATGAATATTTTATTACTTTTCAAGCGCGATATTTGTCCACGTATTTGAAGGAGAAAAAAAGGCTTTCATTTAGTTAAAAAAAACGGTCAAATGAACACGAGCTACTCTGGAATATTTAGTCATACCTCATTAATCCAAAATGGAGTCCAAAGTCGTTTAATAGCTTCACCAGATGAATGGTTGAGGAAAGTAGAACTTTAAAAAAAAAAGGAATTATTTTCCTTCGTAGCGTGATTTAGGAAACAAAAACAGTAGCAGCAGTTACTGAGGTCTCTTTCAGCAAATTATTAAACCGTGTAGCTTTCAGCGGCTACTGAAGAAATATTACAGAGGTCAAAGCTATTCTTTCGTAATAACGCGCAATAAAATAAACGATTAATTCATTACCAATATGTCAGCTCTTTAGTTGCTTGTTTACCAATTTAAAAACTGAAATTACAGTAATTTGATTTTCAAATATATTGATGGTTGTTTAATGTTTTTGTTTCACGAATAGAAAATGAAAATATATTGAATACTAAACGAAATAGCGTTGTCAATTAGAAAAGTCATTCATTACGTGAAAAGATGAAAAAGGAATCGTTTCTAAATAAAAAAAAATATGTCAAGATTACAATATAGATACGTTTTTTCACAAGTTAGATGTACATTTTCTATAACATTTTTGTTTAAAAAAAGACATAGAATGAAAAGTTCTATGCTGTACCGTTACAAGAAGTAAAACCAAAATCACAAATGGAAGTTTAATTACAAAAACTGAAATAGTTCAGTTATTTTAAAAGTAATTTAAAATGAAGAAAAAATCAATTAACCAATTTATTGGGATGTATAAATCCGTTTATAAACGAGGAAAAATGCATTAATAACATCAGAAATAGAAGACAAAAGCAAAAAAGTATATTTTAAAGTTTAGTTAAGGGTTCTTATAAAAATAGTCATACAATAAGAGATTCATTTTCTTATATTTGCCATTCTACTGTGAACTTATTTGGGCATATGAATATTGTGCAAAATATTTGAAATTATATTTAAAATATTTCATTAAGAAAATGAACTATGAATTAATGAATTTCTGTGACAAGTTAATTAATTTATCCACTTAAAATGAAAAACATGTTTAAAAAACAAACTGCATCTTGCTGGTTAAAAAGGTTTCAATTTTATAACACACGCACACATGTACACTCTTTGTTCCAAAAGTCTTGAATGTTTATCAAAAGTTAAGCAACAAAAAAACTTGAATATTTAAGTAATGTTTCAACAAAGTAATTGAATGAATAGATAAAGTAATGTTTAAACGAAATATCTATATCTTTAAATAAAGTACAAAATGATGGTTTTCTCGCAAAGTACTTGCTACAAACAACAGATCAAATCAAAGCGACTCCACATGCGGAAAAGCGTAAGCTTTGTACTAAGACACTGAATAATTGAAAAATCAAAACTTTTCAAAATAATTTTTTGAAGCAGTCTTCAATAAACGTCGACTACTTCACTTCTTCTAATTAACTTGCCTTCATACACCTTATCTAACATAATTTGATTAATAACATACTAGTATGTATAAATGCATTCCATTCAAAAGTCAGAAACCGGCCAGATGTAAAATGGACACACATATTTTGTTTTACTTTCAATTAAATTTAAGCAATTAATTGAATTTTTTTTCAGACTAACAACAAGAAGAATGAATGAATGAATGTCCCCTGTAGCGACAAAGATAGGCCAACGTTATCTATCAAGCCAAGTTTTCACAGCTCAAAAAAAAATTTTTTTTTTTTCTTAACACGCGAAGCTGCCAAACGAGTGCTTTTTCAAAATTGACCCAAATGAAAGGGTTGTATCATTAGAGTAATAAAAGGTTCTAGACGTCTTGGACAGAAGAACGAGTTAATCGTCTACCCATTGAGCTTTATGTGCTTCCAATATTCAAAATCCTTTTGGACGTCACTTCAAAATTGCGTAGGTAAATCAGGTGGGCTTCGACTTAAAACTGCCCTTGCTTTTCTAGTTACAGACGAAGCTTCGAAACGAGAATTTCAAGTGAATCTCTCTTTTTATTTTTAATTTGAAATATGGCAATCGAGGCTAAGTTCTTAATCTGTCTTGGATTCCTATTAAGTATACAGTCTTAATATAGTAGAAAACAAGAATATTTTTTTAACGAGGTGACTCACTTTTCAGCAAAATATATCAAAATTTTTTTGCACGCTTTTTTCACATTGTACTTATCAAAACGATACATTTCGAATCAAATATTATGTGCATGGCTTAAGAAAAGAATTCAATTTAAATGTAAATTATAATTATCCGTCTATGAGTTGTTATTTCACGATTTTGTAAGATTTTACATGCATTTTTAAAATATGATTACAATCTTTAAAAATTCTCTATATATCTTTATGACACAAATCATATGTAACAAATATCTATGGAATTTTAAGAAGAAGATAATATCAAAACATTCAATTTCGTACCAGAATTCAGAAAATATATGAGGAATTAAGTCTACTTAAAGGAAATAACTATTAACTCTGTTTGGTAAGGTTTTTGTGTACGTTTTTAAAGAAAGATTTCAATCTCGATCTAATCCTAGATAAAAGAGTATCTATATGATATGAATTCAAAAATAAACAATGTTGAAGGAAATTTTTGAAAAATTCAAGTTCGAACGAACAATATACAAATTTATGAAAATAAGTCTACTTAAAAATATTATTACTAGTCAATGTATCATTATTTCTCCATTAATCAGACTTTCTTCATATTTTTGAAAAAGGGTTTCGTTATAAGGGTTAAATATTTATTTATAAGGCTTTAGATATTTATTTATAAAACAAGAGGGTGTTATTTTTTTAGTTATAAAAATAATGTAATAAAATTTCTTAAGTCATCAGTTTTTGCAACAGGAGAACAAAAACTGAACTGAATTTCTTTTTTTTTTCCATTTTAATGGACATTAAAATATAAAAATTTAAAATATAAAAATACTGTATTATTCTCACACTGAAATTTATTTATAATTTTTCGTACATAGCCTTTATTAACATAGTCCCATTACCATGCTGTAATTGGATTAAAACTTTCATTCAAGTTTCTTATGGATATTTTAAGATTCGCTACTTTTATTAAGATGAATTTAGAGCTTAGGTACTGAAAAACCAGAAATATTTTTCTTCAGGTTTATTTTTCTGTAATGAAGCGCTTAAAATTTGATTTATACGTATATATGCTCTCATAATATATAAAGCATTTAAGAATTTTACAGCGAATAAAATGACGATAAATGTTGAATATGTTTCTTAGTATTTTATAAATAGTAAGTAAATATTTTTCTTAGTATTTTATAAATACTAAGAAATATATCAACATTTTCTTAGCATTTTTTATAGTATTTTCTAAATTTCCTGCATACACAACTTAAGAGTTAAATAATTTATGGGAATACATAGTATAAGTTTCTGTCAATTTAAAAGTATCATTTTCAATATTTAAAAAATCCTAATGATAAATAAAGTTTATCAATATTTATTTCAAATTACAAAAGATCTGTGTGAGCATATATTCTCATCTATTATTTCTCTTTTAAATATTTTTTTCTGAGTAAATGATTTTGATTTGATTTTCATCTGGTACATATATATTATTAGGCATTTCTTTATTAATCAACTTAATTTTTATTAAATACCTACATTTTTTTTCTCACGAATTTAAAAACTCAATGTAATACATTAAGCATCTCACACTAGCACAAGTAATTAAAACTAAGGAAATGTTTTATAATTAATATAACGTAGATAGTAATGATACTGCTATCCTGCTTATTTCAAAACATTTTGCCGTCACTTGACCGTGGTTCAAAATTAAGAGTTCCGTCGCCAATAGCCTTCGTGTTGCTTCTAGTGCGATATTAATACAAACTAAACTAAACTAAAAACATTTTGCACTAGAATGTTTCATTCAAAAAAAAAAAAATTTTTTTTTGTTCCACATACCATTTCTCTAAGCTCTTATGCTATATACTTCAAGTTTATAACCTTGTAAATTAATGGAATAAGTGAGCTCTTACCATCAGATTTCTCAATTAACGGCTAAATTTCTTTGAAAAAGAAATTTAAACAGCAAAACTAATCATTATAATTATATACAAAAATAATTATCATACATCTACATTAATGAAGCGAAACGAAGAAAAATAAGAGTACTAAATTACCTGTTGTTTTGTAAAAATATTTTAATTACAGAAGAATGGAAGCAATCAAGTTTATTGAAAATTGTTGAAATCTCTCTACATATATATATATATATATATCCAAATCAATATTTGTATTGTAAAATATAGCTCTGTTAAGCAATTATAAAAATAATAGTCTAAAATTGTTTTCACTTGCTTAATCTATTCTATTCTTTTATCATTAAAAAATTCAACAATATCTAGATATATCTGAGTTTAAATTGAGAGTAATGTAAATGATACCTATTTTTCATTAGCTATTGATTTAACGTTATGAGAAAAATATATAAAGCACTTTCACACCTTTTACATTTCCACTTTCTAAAAAAAGTTTTCATTTTAACATCCGGATAAATAATTTTTGAAAGTAAACATTTAAATTAACATCTGAAAAGGACGTGAAAACGCATTTCGAATTCTACAATTTGGGTCACTGTATCATAACAGACACTGGCACAGGAATTTCAGTAGAATTCCATTTTATATTTCAGCAAATTCTAATTTCTATTCCGTTAGATGAAAGTGAATGCGTGCACGACTGGTGATAGTTGAAATTATTCAGAAAAGAATATTCTTTCACTTTTCTTTTTCGCTTTCTAACATTATACCGATATCTACCGGCACGCCTGAATGGTTAGGGCGTGGCGACGTTTACAAACTCGTTTCGAATATCCTTCAATTCTGCAATAGTTAAAAGCGTTCGATTCTGCAGAAAGTAAATAAACGAGTCGGCAGTTTTCGCTGTTGTTTATAACTGCCATTGGATGACACAGTTTACTCCAATACCATTTGTTTCTGTTAGCTGAAGTTGTTTATTCTTGTGGAACTTTAAGTTTATTTTATTAGTTGTGAAACAATCATTAGAATGGAAGAGTGTTATTAAATATTTCAATGTATCTATTTGATCTACTGCTGTTACAAAGACAGATTGTTGGAGTTTAAGAAAACAGAACGCAGACTGCTCTAGGCTAGTTTTAATGCGAATTGTTTGATGAAGTTCAGACCTAAATTTCGTTTAAATTACTTTCAAACAATAAATCGATTGAGAAAAAAAAAACGGAAAAGATGTTTTTTGTTGGAAATATAATAATTTTCTGAAATTGAAAGAAAAGCATAGTTATTCGTAGGAAGTGTTCCTTGCACACACGCACACACGTGTATATATATATATATATATATATAGTTGTGTTTATATGACTGTAAAACACATATTGGATTATATTAACACATAAACTACAATAAAACCTTATGAAACGATTTTTCTCTCAACTATATTTTCTTAAAAAATGAACACATGTACCAGTTGGATGCAATTGCGATTATTATACTGTAATTTGATTAGAATTTCTTATGTGTTTATTGATCTTCAATTTTTTGAACCAAAATATTGTTGGCCATGACTAGGAGGTGTCGTTTATCCAATTAGTTTAGATGGTAAGTAATCCAATGGAAGGGAATGGGGTGATCACAAGTTGATGCTGCTAGAAGTCTTAATGTGTCTAAGAGCGGCCCAGGGAATTTGGGGTCAATTTAAATCCAAAAATTTCAGTATCAAGAACACCTATTCCAGAGTTACAATTCAAGATCTTCCAACGAAAAGATGGAACACTTAACTGTTCCCAAAGCACTGCTAACATTAGAACACTAGCTGAACTAGCACTGAGCTGATTTCAGAACATTGCGCAGCAAGAGAAACTACGATATCTGCTACTGTATGGTACAGACGTCTTCACATTCAAGGGCTTCATGCAAAACGACCCATCATTGTGAATATTCCTCTTGATCAGAGATACAGAAGTGTCATTTACGTGTTGCAAGAGAGCCGATTATCTGGACCAGAGGGTAATGAGATGCTGTAGTCTTCATGGTACACACACACACACACACACACACACACACACACACACACACACACACCAAAGCCACACACACACACACACACACACACACACACACACACACACACACACACACACACACACACACACACACACACACACATAACTTAACGGATACGATCCAGTTGAATAAGTAAATTAACAACCTTATAAGAATTCTGTAAATATATTAAACATTTTTCATAAGGTTAATTTGTATGCAACATATTTAATCTCAAAGCAAATGAATGACTCAAAATCATATCCACATTTTGACTCATTACGTATAATAGAGTGATGAAACGGATATGAATGAATAAAAAAAAATTAACATTATTTTCAGCTTGGTGTTTGTAGTTCATTATGCTTGAACAACAATTGCATAAATACAGAGAGAAACCAAAAAATGTATATCAGATGCAAATTTTTAACAAACAAAATTGAGATAAACTCAGCATTTTTAAGAGCTTTCAAAAAGATATATTTAGTCTTTTGTAGTACTTTTTTCAAATTAGCTTATCCATCGCAATTAAACTCTACTTAGTCATATCATTAGACCAAAATAAAATGAGAGCGCGTGCCATATATTTTTAAAGAGTCAAACCTAACAAAAAAGGATTACATTAAAACAAGGACAAAGAGAACACAAAAACAATATTTATATGGTGGTGAATATTTGATGAAAACGGTTGCTTTTTGATAACACGTATCTTTAACTTATGAAGTGAGGGAGTGGTGAGAGATGATGAATCCGACATTTTCATAATCGTGAAATCTCAAGATATCAGATATTCAGCGAAATCTTGTCCGACAATGAGTTTCGTAGCTCCGGATCTGTTGAACAATGAATGAACTTTTTACTTTCATATTCAGTTTATTTTCTTAGTGCATTGAACTCTGTGAACTCCATTTTATTTCATATTCCTTTTCAAGATATGCTTTTTAATTCTAAATTAAAAAAAAGTGTCCAAATAGCTATTTAAAAGCATATGTAAATAATAAACGAAACCTTATTTTCTGTACAAGCAACCAATAACAGCTTATAGTGTTCTCTTGGTTAAAAAAAAAAAAAAAACTTGATTCGTATTAATCAAAAAAAAAAAAAGTATTCTATTTACATTTTGTTTATCGTGCATTTAAAATTTAATTTTAAACATTATTTATATTACTATTCACAATAAAAAGGGCATTGAAAAATAAAATTATGTTACAAATTCATCGATGTATTGTTTAAGGTATTATAGCATTACTTTTTACTATCCAAAGCATTTCGACTTTTTCATAACATCTTTTGAAAATTCTAAGCTCATATTTGTATTTCTTACAAGGAAAAGTTGGAAAAGAGAACAAAAAGATGAAAAGGAGAAATATATTAATCAAACAAAACTCGGTGTTTCGATCTTCTAATGGTTTTGATATATATTGAATAAGTTGTAAATTTTCTTTGCAATATTTCAATATTTTGATCAATTTTAAGGTATCGTTTTATGTCCCTTTCTATGCTACAAAACAATGCAAAACGATGTTGATATGCTCCATGTACTCATAATTCCACAAAAAAAATACGTATCTTCCTAAGTACTTAGTTTCAATATGATTAGAGGCAGGACATAAATGAACTTTAGCATATACTTCAAAAGTAAAATTCCTTAACCCATTTCAATTCCTTAAATTACATTTGTAAAACGCTTTTGAGAAAAAGATATATATAATCTAATTATATCACTAATCCCAATAAAAACATCACATCAGAGTTGAATTTCGAAACTGTTTTAATTTTGGACATAAATATTTCACTTTCACTGTGTGTGCATTAATGTCACAATTTATACACAGAACTTAAAATTAGCTACACGAAATGCGAATAAAAATACCTCCTACAGTCACTGGAATGAATATAACTTTGTATTTCATTCTTATTAATCGAATCACTTTCCTCGTATTTCGGAAACCCAAGAATAAACTCTCCCTTGGGTAATTAAGAAAAATTCGCAGTTATAATTGCAGTGCCTGAAGAGAGTGAAATTGCCTGAAGGTACATTCTAGTTTGGGTGTCCTAAAATGATTCCATTGCGAAAAAACATTCCTCTCGGAGGCGGTATGACGGTCTTTTAAAGGTTTTTCCTCGTTGAAGTTTTTACGAAACTATTTTAATAGAGATATTTTACACGGAAATAAATACTTTTGATTCAGAATTTAGTTAAATTGATTTAGTATTAAAGACACGAGGAAATATTGCTCATTTCTTTAATTATAAACTTAGGATTATCAGAAGAAATTTTGAAAAAAATGTCTCAAAACATTTTTATGAAATATGAAATGAAATATCTATAAATTTTGCAAAAATGAAGCACACACATATATATAAGAAGATATAGGAGATCTTACACGATGAAGTTTATTTTATGAATAGGAGCTCTGTCAGTTTATATATATACGAACAAATACTTAACTTACATATCCACTAAAACTTATTTATATGGGAAGACAATATCCCAAAGAAATTGTTCTTCGGAGGAAAGGATTTTTTAGATCCAATATACTATTCACTTCCTTTAATGTACTAAACTGTTCCAACTTCCTTTTCTCACAGCTACATTTTTAGGGGGAAAAATGAAACAAAAAAAAAGATTTTTTTTTCGAGAATCTCAGGAAATATAAAAAGCTCCATTTTGCAGGAAACTGGTTCTAACAGAGAGCAATAAGGACAAAAATTATCTTAGTCCGTGAAATATAACATTGAAAGAGGACGAGCATTGGAATGCAGATTTTTCACTTCCAGAAGCGATAATTTACTTGGAATGCAAATATGACTCTAAGGCTTAGATTTAAATGAAGAGGAAAAAAAAAACTTTCGCTAACTTTTGTTCTTTTCAGAAGGAAAAAAAATCCCGTATATTTGTTTATAGGAGTATTAATTTATCAAAACTTATAGAATAATAATAATAACAATATATATATATATATATATATTAATTCGAAGTCTTTTAATTTCAAATCTGCTTTGATTTTCATGTCTCACAATTGTAATTTCCTCCTTAAAATTGAGTTTATTACGTTTACTAGAAATATCTGGAACCTTTTCTCAAACCAATGAATAAAAAGAATTTCGATGACGCATACACACACACACACAAAATTTTTTATTTCCTTTTTTACCAATACAATAATTTATTGGATATACAATATAAATTACCTCCTTTTTTACCAATATAATATTTTATAAATACAATATACAATATTTGATAATTTTTTTTAAATGAACGATAAAATGATGCTTAATGGAGAAATTATTAGAATCATATTTAAAAATTATTAGATTTTTTGCTTTCAAGATATTCAGGCCTTTTAATTAAAAACAGACATGTAATTAAACAAAGTAAAATGAATAAAAATAACAACTTGTATCACATCGATTGGAAAGTTATCAAAAAATATCATTTCATTAATTGTCTGTGATTATTTAAAGGTATCTCCCTCATAGTTATTCGTCGCTGCTCACTCATTTAATTTGGTATCGAAGCAACTGAAATAGTCGAGGAGATGCCAGTGACCTTGGATATATTGTTTTAAGAATTATATTTTATCTTCAAAGTATATTCATTTGGAACTCTAGTTTATAAAAGTTTCTATATATAAATCTTACTTTTCAAATTACTGTGCCATGAACATGGTTGGATGCGCAGCGAAAGCCTGAATAAGTCAAAGGGCGCATCACCTACTGCATCGAAGCTTATCCAGGGACCGTGTATCAAATAAAAATTATAATTAAATGCCGGGTAAGGAATGGACATCTGAAATCACGTTTTATTCATTGAACTTTTTATAAACGTGAATCATTTTTGCTATTTCAATGAACATATTTTTTCTGTTATATTTTATTGGATAGTCGTCTTATGGTAATAAGAAGGAAAAAAAATAGCAGTAAAAATTTGACGTGCTGGATTTTCAATTTCCATTCAATTGAATGTTTATTTTTATAAAATATATGATGACCGATGTAAAAATTATCAAAAGAAGCTCTCCTTCTCTTGGAAATTTTATATACGCTATCAAATAATCATTCGACTCCTTTTGAAGAAGATAAATGATAAAAACAAACTCGTTTTTACTGTTATAATTTTTTCTCGAATGAATTACTTTCATATAGTACACAGTCTTATTCTTCAATTTCTTTCTTTTCTATTAAAGTTAATTCTACACGAAATAAAAAATTATTTTTAATAAAATATTCCTAAACATATTACAGGCTCTCAGAGATAAAACGGGAAGAATGGAAATTTCTTCTTGAAAAATATAAATGCAGCTCATTATAAAGATATCTTTCAAACTCAAGTCACACTATTATAAATAAGCCTTTTGGTAAAGACCAGAGATTATTCGATAGCAAAACCCAAGCAGAGTTCATTCTTAACTATAGTTCTTAAAAGTGAAAAATCCATCAACATATGATAAGGTCACGATGATTATTATTCATTTATTCATCTTTACACAAGTGTGAATTCGAATATGTCGGAAAAAGGTGTTGAAAGAGCAACGAGGTTCACAGGTTTTCATTAAATAATGTTTCAAAAGATCATGGGAATTGATAAATTAAAAGGAAATCAAAGCGTGATTTTTAAAATACGGAGGTAGAGAAATTTATATTGAGTAGTTTTAGAACATTTATATAAAACTGATAACTAGGTTTTTCAATTGATATTTAATTGTGTTATGCTTAATAAACTTACGCACGCATTAAATTACAAAAAAAAAAAACCTCCAGAATTTATAACAATCTGTTATCGATTTACAGTTTGCTAATCGTTATTATTAATTTGAAATATAAAAAGGATTGATGATTCAAAATAATCTGTATAATTTTCCTATACAATTTAGGAAATTCTATCAGTGAAGTGAAAAAAAAAATGTGAGTTTTATACACGATAGTAGTTTTGTAACATTTTAAATTCATCATGTATCTACTTATGAGCAAAATAACGAAAATATATGATTGCTTAATCTCAGAAAATAGTTGATACACGGTTCACAAACTTCCCCCTAAACTGAAATTAGGATGATTTATAACTTACCGTTCACATATGAATAAATTTCTGAAGGTATTTTGATACCTTATTTAAGAATATAATTAGTAAATGGTTTTCAAAATAATTCACGCTTAAAATATAAGCGCTGTTAGCAAACTTTTCATTTATTTAAAATGATTGTTTGAAGAATTTTCTTTTATTTCAACTAAGCCTGAAAATATCCCTCCCCCCTCAAAAACCAAATGAATTAACTCTTTAATTTTCGAAAATTAATTCCAACTATAATCGAATCATATTTCAAAAAGATCTCTTTTAGAGCAGAACAGAATGATAATCGCCGAAACTGTAAGAGTTGCCAATTAAGAATTGTATTTCTTTTGTAGGTCAAGAACCTATATTCGGCATATGAGTGAAAGGACAAAAGAAAAAAAAGATCCCACAGGAGTAACAAACTGGAAATACAATTTAACGGATCGTTTACAGGAATATAATGTAGCAGAAAAATAATTTTGTTTTCCTTTATTAGGGATCTGGAATTGTATAATAACGGAATAAGAGTATAGCTACATCGTCAAAGAAGCGGAACCATGTAATCTATTTCTCCATAACATATTGCTTGAACACGAGATTCATTCATATTCTAATTTGAACAATATCTGTTTTAAATGTTCGCTTTTTGTATTCAAAGCTTTCTCTACAGCTTTTCTCATCATAATATAAGATGCTCTAGTTTTAATGACATTTAGAAAACCATAACTTAAGAAAGAAATGTGAAATAAATATATAAATGCATATTTCCATAATATTCATAATTAATTCGGCTTCCATTTAATTAAATATACAAAACAAAAAATTCTATTTTCCTAATTCTTATAAGACAAAAAATGCTATTCAATTTTTTTTAAAAAAAACTCTATTAGATTAAAAAAAAAATATTAATTTATCACATGGCTTAAGAAAATTATTTTATTTAATGGAATCAATAATCTTCTGCAAATTTATGCATTCTTTTACTTCAATAAGTTTCGACGATGTTCATAAATTTAAACTCAACCGCATAACAATTATGAATACTAATATAACAAGAATTCGTAACAGAATCATAGCCGAGTTTCCTATGAATATGTAATTGTAATTATAAAAACTGAACAAAAACTGCATTGCTTTTTTAATCACAATTGTAGAGCTTATAATATTCAACATGAATAGAACAAAGTTCTAAATGAGTTTCTTTCATTTCAAGCTCTATAAAGAGAAACTCTCTCGAAATTAAACTTCTTTTCTAATCCATACAATATAATTCAGTTAGAAAGAAAAGCTTGAATTCATTAATGCATCGAAGAAAGAATGTTAATCAATCAGATTCATTTTTCGAACTTTGTGATGTCATCGGTAGTAATGGGATTCTCCGTTTCAGTTTCTGAATATACTTGAGAAATAGAGAATTTTGTCAAAGATTTGTTGCCTTGATTTTTGTTACGTTTAATTATTGCATTATATTCTATACAGTCTAATGAAAAACATAAAAGACTATCTCGTGCAATAAAAAAATTCTTATAGATTCAAATAATACTTCTCAAAGTATTTATATGTAAATCTAAATCCTTATATATTATTAACATATACTCACTCAAAGCACATGTAATTTCGGAAATAAAAATATTATACTACATAATAAGGAAGAATGCAATTACATTAACTTGTTCAGTGTGAATTATTAAACGCAAATGTGTTCTAGATTCTATTTGGCTTACCTACTTTTTCATACAAATTATATTGTAAAAAGTTTAGCTGTCAATTATTGGGTTAGTGAGATTTACTCGTAATATAACGATTTCCTGTTGTCCAAGATCGCACATATCGATATTTGAAACCTGCATTTAAGTATGGGAAAATTCGAATGAAGTATCGAATGAAACCTGAATGTTACATGATCAAAATGTGAAAATTACATACCCTGTATTGGTTTATAAACTTAAGAAAACAAATAATACAAATTACTTTTAGCAAAAAATATGGCCTTATTATTCTAAACTATCTAAGATCACGCATTCTAACGTAGTTATACCTATTTGTTTTTCGTTGTTACGCTCATACTCGAGTATCTATACGTACAGTTGTAGAATCTATGTTCCTGATTATTTTCGTTCTATTATTACACACGCTTTGACACGTGGTCTACGGGAAACAAAGCATTAATCTACTTCGTTAATGTACCTGAACAATGCTCTACCATTGTTTTTGTTCGAATGAAATAAACTGGTTTTACTTTAATTGAGTATATCATTCAAAAACAGAAATACTATTTTATTTGGCGACTTTGTGCCAGGTACTTTTCACTGCTTTAAAGCAACGGATTTCTCAAAAATGATAATGAATCCAAGTTTACAAACAGACAATTTTTTTTTGTAAATAGCTTTATGATCTTATGACAGCAGAATTTTTTGTGAGACCTTGAAAGCTATACGAGAGGCTCACATTGTACTTAATGACTCTTCAAAGGAGCAATAATAATATCTTTCAAAAAGTAGTAATGTGCTTAGAAAAATTTTCATCCAAAACTTGTCCTTCATGAAACTTTTCGCCTGAATGCTCACACGGATCATTTCATATCCTCCGAAATATTTATAACTGAAAAAAAAAATACTTTATTTTCCAATGAATAAAACTCACTTTTTACCTGTACAATTCATCCAAAAATGTGGTGCGTCTTGCATAATGAAGGTAAAGAATGTTTCCTCTGTTCAAAGTCATACACATTCCCTTTTGTGTTCCAAGATCTTGTAGGCGGTCAAGATGATAGGAAAAATAGTTAGCGGATGATAGAGAAGAGTCAAATGATAGTGGCATGGATTTTGTAGGTTACATGGAAAGGTCGGTTTGCTATTACAAATTTTCTTCTATTTTATCCATATTCTCATTGAAAAAATGCAAACTTTAAAGTTTAAACTATTTCTTGAAAATTGTATTAAATTTCTTGTGGACGTCTCGGAATTAAATCATCGGAAATTAAATACGTTTTTTTCACACATTGTGAAAAAATTAAGATGAAGATAGTTTGATAACACAAAAGTCGAAATCATATATGAACAAAAAATGACAACATTAAAATATGTATGTTAATGTAACATACTTGCATCCATTTATTCCTTTTCTTTTTTTTTCTTCTGTGAATCTTGCTCTAAATATATTATAATAAAAATAAACGAAAACACTCGTAAAACTTTTCATTGTGTATTGTAATATCCATATTTATTAAAGCCTAGGAATACATATATTTAAAGTTCTTTCTTTTATTTTTAAACATAATTTTAAATAATAAAAACACTCTCACACTGTATTCTCCTTCGTTTAACATGACATATTCTTTTAAAATTTGCTTTTAGGATTTTAAATTGAATGTTTTTCAATAAATTTTGTTAATAATATATAATATATTAAATTCTTTTATTTGAATTTTCTATAAATATTTACAATTTAAAAAGGGAAACGCAATTTTACAAGAATATTTGAAATTTTAATTAGTTTTTATGTAAATAAATTCTATAAATATTTTAATGAAAATTTTTTGTCGTCAATTATCTAACAACCCTCCGCTATTATAACAATATAAACTGTTTTATTAATATTACATTTCACTCTATGTAGAGAGAGAAGCAAAGCCCATAATAACTTAAATAAATGTATTAATTATAAATTTAGTAAATTAGAAAATAATTAGGTTTTTTAATTATATATGATCTCACTAATATCAAGAAAAGTGCATTCTACTTTTCTATTCAATCTAAAAGACCATTTCGAAATATTTAAATCATGCTGTGCAATTTCGGCGTCATTACTTTAATTTGAGGAGTGAGTTGTTTACAACAATGGAGTTTTTAGGGGACTGCAGTGGATAAAATATAATGCATCCCTTTAAACAAAAGAATAACTTTATAACGGCCTTCACACCAACATCCATTTGACCTAAAATAAATTCCCTTCCGTGCATTCTAAAAATTTGTCAATCGGAAATAACAGTTAAACGTTTTATTGTTGCTCGAAATGCCGTACTTAGTAAAATTGAGCTTCTGTAATGGTAATGTATTCTAAAAATGTCTTTTTTTTTTTTTTTTTTTGCTTCTCTTAGCTGGAACTGTCATTATGTTGTATGACGAGTGAGAAATGTCGAGTTGTCAAATGCTGCCCTAAAAACGTTCCGTAAATGAAAAGAATTCGGGCACAAATATCGTCACACGACGTAGAATTCAGTGAATTATTACTTTTTTAAGAATTAAAAGTGATCTGAGGGGAATGACCTGTAAAAAAACGAGAAATTCTGTGAAATGATCTTGATATCACTTAATTTTGTTCAGGAAAAGGAAATTCCAACATCTGAGTACTATTTTATGCCGGAAGCTAGTCAAAATATATGTTTTATCACTTGCAATGAATTAGTTTATTCCCATTCATTTCTTATCTTCTACGATTCTGTTTCAATTTTTGTGTTTTATAACTTTACAAAATGAAGGTTAGATTGAGTGTAAAGAATTAAACAGTCAATTGAAAATGCAGCTATTCATTGAAATGCAATATATATATATATATATATATATATTCTTCAGACGATAATTTGAATCGATCGTATCATTAGTAATAGTGTTTTGTAGCTGGTATTTTCATTTCATTTCCTTGATTTATGAAAAGAAATATTGTTAATCTCTTAACATATAACAGAAAATTTTTTTTAAACAAAACTTTTAAGACAGGTTTTCAAATAATTAGCTATTTTATAAATATATATATATTAATAATATATAATAAGTCATTTTTGTGAATAAAAAAATATCAGCAAGCCTTCAGTTATCTCAGATATTAGAGGGTCAATTTACTTCTATAAATAAAAATACTGATACTTTTATTTATAAAATACCACGTGACAGATTCTAAGATTGTATACTTTGAATTAGATTAGAATTGAAGGATTTCAATGTGCAAATTATTTCTGCTGTACTATTTCGAGGTTATACCGATTATTGAAAAGAGAATAAATTTAAACTAAAATTTATCACCTAATTGAAAATTTGAAAAATAGGTTACTCCAAAATTTGATGAAAAATAATAGCTCGCCGCATATTTGTTTTCTGAATCTTTTCTCAATTGCTCTCTTTTCAACAAATAGATTTCATTGTGAGTTGGTGAAGAATTCACCAATTGAAGGTCAATTGTAGAATCACAACAACAAGATAAGAATCTAGTCATTTTTTTTTTTTTTTGGTGAACAAATAAACAGGTTAGTAATGAAAAGCGACTTGTCGGAAGAATTCATCAATTTAAATTCTTTCTAATAGAAAAATGTTCTATTAACATGGAATGCAGCAAAAAATGACATTTGTGAATGGAAAATACACTTCCATAGATGCCATATGAAAAAATGAGGGTACATATTACACCAGAATGTTCATCGTTATCAATAAATCTGCTAAATGTATGTCAGATAACGAAGAATTGTCCAGTATTGAGCACGTGTGCCTCACGTTTGCTAAGCTATTCATAAATAACAATGTACACCATTATTATTATATTTCTAATCATTCTTTCACCCATCTAACTGAAGAGTCAAGAAGTAGCGTAGCTTTGGAACAGTTAATTTTGCTGGATAATAAGTTTATTGTTTATCAGTAACAGAGAAAAACATACTTTCATTGTATGAGAGATCATCTTCATTAAACAAAATGAGTTTAACGATGCTTGATTAATTGTGAAGATTCTGTTCCGTGTTAAAAAAGGGATGATACTTCGTTATCGATGAGGATGAGTTGTGTATCGATATCGTCTTCATTGTTGGCAGGCGTGTTTAGTGACCGTCAAGATTATGAGTAAACAACAGTTGGTGGTAAATTCAGATCACGGCAATGAAGTATTGAGGTCTGTGAGACGAGGTATTGTTAAGGATGATTTGAATAAAATCTTCTGTGGTAAAAAGGACCAAAGGATATTACAATAATTTGAAAAAAAAAATAGGTTAACTTTTTTTGGTTGATGTTTGAATGGATGCTACTGAAGTATGAATTTTTAATTCATTGTCCGTACTGGCTTTGTTTAGGTCCACCTTTGGAATTTTTATAATTATTTCGAGATGCTTTCAAAATGGTGTCAATCATGTTAAGTTTCATAGACAAAGGAATTTATGGGTTCTAGTATTTATTTTAAAGAAGTATGAATCACGAGTAAACTGAAAAAAAATATTTTGGAGATGATTTCGTTACTTTGTTTTTTAACAGATGTCTTAAATTTAAGATGAATAATTTTATAAGTAGTTTTATTTGTAGTAAATGAAAGATAAATATAAAATCAATTTTAAAGAAATGCAATTGAAATTCATGTAAAGTGCTAGTTGACTTTCTGAAAAATAATGAAATGTATGATTCATAATCCGCTTATAATCCATTACGGAATTTTAAAAGGAAACTACATATTTATTTATAGAACATAATAAGCATTGAAAATAATTTGTTTTAAAAAATAAAGCGCATTAAATGTAACAATTTTCATCCATGGATTTTTGAAATATATTGGTCTCCATATAATGTTAATTTAAGCGAACACCCATTTCCGTTTCATTCATTAATATGACACATTAAAACACTTACTGTCCTTTTTGTCTACCATGTACCTATCTTATGATACGTAAAAAACGAGTAATTGATATAAATTATAGATATAGGTATGAATTGATCTACGCTTAACCTTAATAACCATATAATTGCAACATCAAAAGGTATTACAAATAATCTAAATGCAAAAAAGGCTTTATGGAAAGGCTTTGCTTGTTTGCAATACAACCAATGATAAACAGGGTTCAGGTGAAGCACCTTTTTTCCTAGGAGATGAAGATAATCTGGTGCTATAATTCCATATGTCCTAAAACCTACTTATGTTCTAATAAGCAAGTAATAATGTCTACTCATTGGGGTGGAGTTAAGAGTAGAAATTAAAAAAAAAAAAACGCGTTTGTATTTATATTTCCAAACATGGAATAATTCAACTCTTTGCACATGCTCAGAACTATTCCCCCCCCCCTATTTTTCTCTCACATACTTTCTCTTTGAAGTACCTAAAATGAATAATAAAACCAGACAGATTCCTTGAAATTTGTATATAAAATATATCATTGACAGTGAATCGTAAATAAAATTTAAAATCTCAAGAAAGAATATTAATAATAAAATCGTGTTTCAAGGAAAAATAAAAGAATAAGATTTTAAAATATAAAAAAATAAACATCACATGAAAAATTCACGGTTAATACAATATGACACTGAAAAATATAAATTTTTGTACTGTAGTTTAGACTACCTGTTAGTTCATATGAGGAAAGCGGGAGGTAGCCAGCCGAATCTTGTAATTTAACTTTTATTTAGTTTTTTAAAAATAATTTTGAAATAAAAAACTTTTAAAAAATTTATATTTTTCACATTAAATGAGAAATTAAATTGTGAAGAATGTTTCCAAATATTGACTAGAAACTGTGAATTATAGAAATTTATTTATTTAAAATTTAATAAATTTTTATTTGTAAAGAGTAACGCATATAATTTCATGTATCATTGCTAAAAAATGTATTCAAAAAGTTTTTTGTGCCATTAAAAGTATTTATGTAGAAAGGAGGGGGGATTCTAATCTAAACCGCATCATGTCTGATCAGATAAAAAAAAAAGAAAAAAGGCAAAACGTCCTAAAACTTCACATTATTGTATTAATATTTATGAGTTATTTAGAACACTACGAATGTAAAAGGGAATTTTGTTCATACAGATAAATTCAGTATAAAGTAGTTCTATGGAGTAATGAAACCGTTTCTAATTCAAAACTGATTCACACCAGTTACCGATTCTTGACCAACATCAAAATAACACCACCCAGATAAACATTATTTACATTTGTACTTTCCAAACGATTTATGATTACAAAAAAAGTTAAGGAACAATGAATCCCAACAAAGTAAACAAAAGTAGTATTATAAGCTTTCTTTCGCACTATCCTAACATACACATCTTTACATGGAAGCCTTTAAGGTACTATAATCACAAAAACAATGTACGTACAAAACTTCCATTGATTTCTTTTGTCGATAAAAATCTAATCGTATTTTGTGTGTGTGTTTTCTACTGAAGCACAAGTTTCGCCACACACTGCTTCGTTCTTTTGTGAGAATTCAATAAAAAGCGAAATGATTTCGAATCGAGAACTGATAAAATTCAAACCTGATCTCAGACAAACAACCAAACAAGAAAGGACAGCAAACTGTTTTACTACTATCTTAATAATTATCAACTTTTTTTTTATCGCGAACACAACATCAATTTTGTGTGAAACAAAATCACTAGCGTACGGCAATCAGCATTGTACAGTTAAGGACACACTTCGTTAAACTTTTCAAAAGAATAATGACACCAAGACAAGGTTACTTCCGGAACACGACACTAGGCTTTCGTTCGACTCGATCGACAACTATTGGTTTTTCTTTTATTAGTTTTAATTGAAGTGCCGCAAGGGATCGCTTTGCAGTGTGATCTGGGACACAGTAGTGAAGTATTCGTAACATCATATGTTGGTCAATTATGAAACAAAAGGACGACCTTCTGTTTCATGCGGCTTGGTGTTTGGTAAACTGTTATCGTTTTTCATAAATTAGAAAGGTTTGTTTGGTTTTTCTCTTACGATTCAATATTTTATGATTGTAATTACGTTAAAAAACAGATTTATAATTCTATTCAAGAAGTTTTTTTTATACATGTTAATAGAATTAATGAATTTGTATTCATTGGAACACACATAATTTTTAATTGGAATTCGTTGTTTACAGAAATTGGCTTGAAAGCAACTTGGATTTGTGGAATTCTTCTTGATTCAGTTATGTGCTTGGTAATATCTGGATGATTCTTGAACTTTTGTAATATGCTTTTACGAAGCATTCTCTAGATTATTTGAGATGATGGGGTGAGAAAAACTGCAAATGCATTCATTAGTTATTTCGATTGAAATATAAAATATGAGGTAATTACTAATGAAAAGTTGTATGACTATGGCAGCAAATAATTTTTTAAGATCTAAAATTTTGACACCAACAATAAATTTAAAATTCTGTAAAAAACTTGCAACTTATTAAATGAAATGTTCATCAGAAAGTGTTGTCAACAGGGTTCTATCTGAAACCTTATCATTTAATAACAATAAAATATGAACAGTTTCTACTTATATTTAGGATATAATAACTAAATCAATATGCAATAGAACATCTCAATAGGAGACACCCTTTGGAGTAGATATTATGTCCCTCAAATAGAGGTGTCTCTTAATAAGAGGTAAATACATGGACTATTCAAAGAGACCATTAAATTATCGATTAAATAGAGGTGCCCCCCTATAAAGAGATGTCCTTTACAAGAGGAATAACTGCATTTTGAAACAATTATTTTCCATATCAGAATAGAATATAAATGTTTTAATATATTATTGGACAGTATCAATACTGATTTTTTGAAATGCCTATGTTTAATTTCCCTAGGAATTTAATATGCTTTACTTCGTTGTCTAGTTTTGCTTTTGGTACTGTTATAAAAAGTACATTGCAACAAGTTTTTCTTCCTCTTAGATTGAATTTTGATCAGACAAACATTTAAATCTTTTTAGAAGTATAAGCATTCACAAAATATTATATTTTTATAAATCTGATTTCTAAAATTTGATAAATCATATAAACTAATTGACGTTACGGGGATTAATTTTATAGTTTTATAGAAAACCTATCAAAAGAATCATTCATCTCTGAATAAATATTATTATGAATACAATTACAAGTTTCAATTTAAATTTTGAAAAACATTTTGCGTCCTTATTTTTATGAATATAAAAAATAAATTTAAAAAAATCTAAATAAAAACTTTCATTGCACATTTCATTTGTTATTCTTTTCCCAGACCATTATAAAAAAAATCAAAAAACTTTTGCAACTACTTATTCGACAGACGTAATAAATCCTAAATGGCCCTAAAATCCCAATAAATGCATTCATTCTATATAGATTATTTCTCTTGAAGAGAAGAACAATGATACATTTCATTCCAAATACCAAGTGTATAATGGTGGCTTATTCTCTTATGAGAGGTGAAAGGGAAAACTGACATAATCTTTATAATCCTCTTGTTCTTAACTGCATCATTCAAACCGAAATACCAATTAATAGATTTACAAAAACAATTTAGAAAGTATACCGAAGGAAGGAACCGCTCAGGAAGTACCAAACTAAGAATAATACACAGAATATCTTCGTGGGAAGCTCCAGATGAGGGAAGTGGTACATCATTGTACACAATTACATTTAAAAGGACTCGTTCACTCGTGTGACTTTGTTTTACAAGTATCATTTTATTGGTTTTGTTTCTTCTATGTTTTAAAATATATTATTTTGTTTTAAAACGTTCATATTCCATTTACGAAAACATATTGCTTGTAATTCTAAAACAACAGATAAATATCCAAAAAACAAAAGTGTTAATATGAAACAAAACAAAAGTGTTAATATGAAACAAAACAAAAGTGTTAATATGAAACAAAACAAAAGTGTTAATATGAAACAAAGCAAAACAAAACGAAAGAACTTATATGAAACAAAACAAAAGCGCTTTATAAATTGTAACATTTTGAATTATTTAATTACCAGAAAACATACGGTAAACTTCGGTATACTTTCTAAGCATTGTGATAAAAACAAACATTCCTAATATTACAAAAACATATGTTATTTCTTTCTTTGGAAGAAGGATTGTTAAATGAAGAATGTCTTTTAATGGATTCGTTTGAGAAATTCTTTAGAAGAAAGTGTACTCAACGTTATTCCACACACACACACACACACATATATATATACACTGTGTTAATAAGAGTTTCGAATTTCATAATTAACTTATTACCATTGATTCTCATGGATGATTTTAAATACCCAGTCGCATTTGACATTGATTTCTCTTTATTTTTCTTTACACAATTCCTAAAACTAACTTTTAAGAAATAAATATCTCAAGAGAAACAGAAAAAAAATTTCTAGCTCATATTTATTCCCAATTCTTTATAATAGTCAATTTGAAAATGCAATAAAATTATCAGTTACTGATAAATACGGACACCAAGATGAATAATTCACGCGATTTGGATATTATTATTCTCAATCGAAGAGGATGACCACCTCAAAAGGCATCATTGTTAACATGTAAATTCTGAAGTTAAAGAATTATTACATTAATTTCTTCATCAAAATGAATTTTGTTTTCTACTGCTTTTTTCCTTCCTTGAGAGATGAGAGAATAAAATGAGTATCTTAGGAAAAAAAAAGTAGAAATTGAACTTAAAAATACACTTTTCATACTTGAACTACGTTATCGTTGCATTTCAATAAAAAAAAAAAACTAAATTTATATTCAACAGAACCGAAATTATTAACAAAAAATGGATACATAATTGTATTTATGTAGCTCTGTGCATCGATTATTTTAGCATTACAAATCACAAAGCATATGAAACAAAGCAAACAATAAAAATTGAAACCTTTGAAATTAAAGATACAGTTTTCTTTAAAAAACTTGACATGTTGGAAAACCGTTAGTATGCCAAAACCATTACACTCGCATAGTAAATCCAATCCGATATAATAAATCTAATAAGCAAAATCTACAATCTGTCTCGCAAAATTTTACGAAATTCGAAATAAGACATGTTTCATCATAACAAATCCGAAATGCGAAAATATTTGACATCAATAATGAGAAAGTTCCATTTTAAAAATTAATTAGCTATGTTAATTAAGTTCTTTAGTTAATTCATGATGAACATACTATAATTCACTCAAAAGCATTAGCATTGATATCAGTTTTATCCAATTACAATGAAAATTTCGGTAACTTTCAAGGTCCAAATGAACAATGTGTTTATTAGATCACACAACAGACCACTATGATTTTAAGTCCAGATATCTCTTTTTTTCAAAAGTCATGCATTTTACTATTATTAATCCCTTAAATTTGAAATTTTATACTTTGGCTGAAGTAGAGTATCTTAATATTATATATGTTTTGTGAGTTTGCAAAATTCAAATGCTTCAGCAAAATTCGCAATTATTTTGTTGATTTTCTTACGATATATGTGCGCTTAATTTAGTAAAAGAAATTTATTTTCTCATGCACGAAAAATATGAGAAATTATACACTAACTATTGTTTGGATATTTCAACCTCAAAGACTTTAAATTTCTTCTTTAAACATGTCGTAACGTCAGAAGATTGTTTTAACCTAGTTAGTTCTCCTCTTATTACAGATTTCGTTCGTCTAAATTTTAATTAAAAACATTTTATTTAAAATTACCAACCTAGTTTTTTACTCTTTGTATTATTTTGCACGTATATACACAGCATTTTCAAAATACTCTTTTAGAAACAATAGAGATAACTGTACTTAAAAAATATACAGTTGTGAATTAGAAAAGTTTAGAAACTATTTAACATTTTAGGGCAATGTAGTTAAATGCAATATAATAAACATAAGCTATTTTAGCCGATAGCTATCAAAATAGTTAAGAAATTGAAGCAAGATCGCTTTAAAAAAATTAAAAATACTTCAACAATTTTTATTCACATCTTTTACTATTGTTCGAACAATAAACTGAACTAGAAAATATAGGTGGATTCAATTTATGTCGTAGGTGGAAGCTGGCAGTACCACCAAATAAAATAAGTCTAAAAGCTATTTTAGATTATTTCGATTGTTAAGAAAGGTTTTTGAATTTTCTATAGTGTCTGGAAAACTCATTTATTGCGTGAAAGTATGTGCTAGTTTATTTACTAGCACATAAAACTTTAAAAATACTATTTTTTATTTTCGTGTGTTTTACAAAATTACTATTTTGTAGAGTAAAAAGAAACGTGAAATGAATATTTGTTTGAAGTTTAATTTATGCAAAATGTATCCTTCGAGCTTCGAATACAAACCTACGAAGAGCAGTTTCTTATAAAAGCAGACGATTGAAAAATGACGTTTTATAAGAATAACATTCTTTTTCAGACGAATAATTTTTGAAGAAGATATCCAGTAGTTACTTTGAATAAAAGATTCTCAAGGCTCACGTGAAAAATATTAAATTATACATGCAACAAAAATACAAAATCAACCGTTTCAAATATTTATAAAATCTATTATTTTGCTTGGAGTAATACTATTAGTCGAAAGAAAAAGAACATTTAGATTTATTATTATTTTTATTCTATTCTGTCTTCTCCATCCTGGGTATTGCTGATAAACATACCAGGAAAAAACAAATTTTTCTGTCAAACAAATATTTACTTCATTTATTTTCCCGGTGTGAGCTTCTCAAAGTCAAAGGTAAAATATCTATAAATATTTCACTTTCCTTTCTTCCTGTGGCACTGAGAACATGATTCATAGCATACACCTTCCATTAATTCGTTAACATGTCTTGATCCGGGTATTCTTAGGAAGTAGGCGGTCAAGCGGTCATCGAGATTATAAGTGATCGATTTAGACTGGGCAGAAACGTCGTAGAAATTATAATTAATCGAACACAGGTTTTCTTTAGGTTGACCCATTAGATAATATACACGTGAAGAGTTTTTAAAGTTTGACCTTTTTAGGGTGTTGCATGTTTTATCTAGCATATTTCGAATAAAAAGTTATTTTAACTCGATGACTCGCAGTTGAAGTGGGTGAACGCCAAAAAGAAAAATAAGAATATTGTTGCTTATTTACTTAAGCAATTAGAAAATAAATGAGAGAACTGATTTGGATTTTATTTGATTGAGTATCCTTTAACGTTAATTTCCTAAAAATCATTGAGTCGTTTAATTTATGAATTTAAATAAATTTCAGTAATTAAATTTACTATAAAAATGTAGCGTAATAATCGCAAGTAATAATTATATCAATAATTTAAATAATTTTATTGTTTGTAAGACATTGTCTAACTCGAAATATTAATAAAATTTTGAATATGCAAATGTCTAAAATTTGAGAAATGCTGCGATTTGTACCGTTCCTTAAAACTCTGGAGAGATTCTGATGGCGTAAATATTGACAGTTAGATGAATATAAATTTTTTTAACTTTTCACTGTGCTTTATTAATTTAGATGTCATACAGTTGTATTGATTTTTTTTAAATTTTGAGCCTCTTCGTATGATTAATATTTTGTGCATGCCATTCAAAAGTAAATAAATAAATAACAACAACAAAAAAAAAAAGCGAAGCACTGATCAAAAAAATTTTTTATGTATTTAATTTTTAATGGTTTCAAATATTTTTTCTCTCAAGAATGCAATAATTTTTTTTTTTATCATTAGTTATAATTTAAATTTAAAATCACAGACCAACTTTATTTCATTCCGATAATATTCCGACTTTTTTTTTTTTTTTTGAAATTGCATAATTAGCTTTCCAATGAATTTCAATTCTACATCTTTTCGTTATACCCTGAAAAAAATCAAACGAAAAGTACAAATAACACATTTTTTATTACTTGGAAGCTTTCAGTAAATTTTTGCAAATATCTGCAATTTATAGTGTTGTAAAAAAAACAACGAAAAACGATATTTTTTTTTTATATCTAGCGTTAACATAAAGTATGTGGAAAGGTTCTACTGAACAGAAAAAGAAAGTACATTTAGTATTACCCTAAGTAATTTATATTCATTTGAAACCCTTTTGCTCTGAACTTGAAAATCGGACAATGAACTTTCACCAGCCCACATTAAAGCAACTAGCGACCGTTGATAAGTTTTGACTGAAATTTTCGATCTTGACATTCAAATGTCCCACAGACCACACCATTTTGGGGTCTGGAATTTGCTCCACGAACGCTCTCAATATGTGTTTCAATCTTGTTCCACCTACAGAATACAGTAATTAGATGTGTGGGCAAGGGTAAAAATCATACGCTTTCAGTTAGAGCTTCCTTTTAATGACACCGTACTTTACAGTCATTACCTACCTCGGTATTTGCCGTATACATTTTTGAAACTGTATTAGTAGGAGTTAAATTCTTCTCAAATTTAAAAGAAAAAATTTCCGAAGAGGTTGTTCACATAGTTTCGGAAAGACTTCTTATATTCAGCTGTTCTCGGTAGAGAATATACAATTAAATTACAGTTGGTCACAGTTGAGTAGGAAAATATAACAAAAACTGATATTTTATATATTCAGAATCAAAAAAGAAGTTTAAATTCTTACTTGGTTCTTGCATCATTTTTCTCAAAATAAAAAAAATACGCCATGCAAAATTATAAGTGTTTCAGTATTTATTTGATTTCGCATGCCAGCTTAACATTCAATTACCTTGAACATCATCTCAAAAATACCGTCAAAGTTTTTAAGGTGTTGGAAACCTTTCAAGAAATAAAATGTCATTATGAGAAAGAAATAGATTTATACTTTCTCTCACGCCTTTGTACTTTCACAACGGGATATTTCTTTCTCCTAATTTTTTTTTTAAAATTATAACTCATTATCTATTCAACCAAATGTCAATGCTTAAAACATACTGTCATTAGATATAAGCAGGTCTTTTTGTTCACAGACGCAGGTTGCCATAAAGGGAAATAAAAAAAACCTTTTATTCTCTCATTAACATGAGGTGCATTGAAAATGAAGTTATTCATTCGATGAAATATAGCATGCCCAGCTCTGATATGCTCTGTGGGAGTAATTTAATTCAGTGAAGGCTAGGACTTTTAATTTCAATAGTGGGTCCACAACTGTCTCATAGAGAGTAAACTTGAACTTTGTCAACCTGCGCCAACGCTAAAAGAAGTGCACCAGCCCACAAGTGGCCTCTGCGTTATCTCTATCAAGCTGTTTACCACTGTCTAGCAACGGAGTGATGAGTTACCGCAAGTTATCGCCTTGTTACCGTTAGCCTTACAAGTATATGTAACTACCTGGACGTTGGTCTGAGACTGAGTCATTGATTTCTGAAGGTTGCTGACGAGCACAAATAAGGATTTGGATTCAGTTGAAGATGTTTGAAGGGTCAAAACGTTGGTTTTAACTTCCTACAAAAAATTGTTGATCTTTCACGTATGAGTTTAAAAATATTGCGGAAATAAGACTAAAAGTATTTTGAATTTATTTGAGAGGTTCTGAATAAAAAAACGAGTAAGAAATAAATTAGCATAAATAAGAGCCTTATAAAATGTAATTGATTTCGACGAAAGAAACTGAAACTTTTTAGTTAAATGGTGCAAAAATAAATTTGAAAAAAAAAAATTGAAAAATGCGTTAACATTCTACACCAAAATTGCTTACTTATTAAAATTTACTAATAATAAGATCAATAACAAATATAATTGATTTTATAGTGTTAATATAAATTAAAAATTACTTTATTTTTAATATATTTTCTAACCAGATTTATTTAAATGCATGAAATTTAATAAAATGAAATACACTTTAAATATCAATAAAATTTTAATTCATGTATATTTAATTTAATTTAAAGAACATTTAAATACATATTCATATTTGCATTAACTGTTTTTACATATTTATGAGTGGAACTTAAATTTAACTCATGCACGTATTAGCTTTAATTCTATCAATTACTGCGATACCGAAAAAAGATAGAACTTATGTTTCCCACGAATAAGGCTGTGAGATTTTTATCGTCAGCTAATACTTTTAGTATGAAGAAAAGTTAGCATTTCCGCTTGTATATAACCTGCATATCTTTGAAATCTGTGTCATATAATCCGAATGTCCTTTAGAATATCTATATGTAGTATGATAGATTTTGACTTGCCAGATTAGGTTAAACAGAATGAATAATATACAAGCCAGGTTCTCAAAAATATTTCTTTCATATTATTTGCGTTATTGTATGAAAGGGAATTTTTTTCTCCCACAAGAATGAATGTCATGCAAAAAAAGATTAGCATTTATTTATCTGATAACAATGGACGCGTTTCTTGCAAAAATTTGAATCAAAGAAGGTAATTACGTCCTGCCCTAAAATGATATACATTATTCACTGAATTTTTGCACATTTTTATTTATATTTATTTTGACACAAATGCATAAATATCGGTATTTTATATAAATTACCTTCTTGTCTGTGACACATTCTAAAGTTATAACACTTAGTTATTATGGTTTTCTTGGAGAGAAGAAAGTATGTTGGTTTGGTTATCTGAATTATCATTAGCTCACTTTTTACAAAATAAATCATCATCATATTTGACTCAATAGCTCAGGGTGGGCCAAGGCCTTCTTTTGAAAATTCCTCCAAGATAGCCTGACATTTGTCTTAGTCTGCCAGTTCCACTTCCCAATCACCTTAGAATTTTATTCAAAAAATCAAACCGCCATATTTTTTGGTTTTTTTTCCTTTACCGACTAGTGAAGGGATTCCAAACGAAAATATACTTTACTCGGTTTTTCTCATCTATTTTAACAATATAAGAAGGCCAGTTCATTCGTTTTATTTTAATACAATTGATGACATCAGGCTCATTAAAAAATCTATAAAAATCAGAATTAAAACGTCTTCACCAAAGGCCAACAAAATATAAAATTTTACAAATTTCAGTCATATATATATATATATATATATATATATATATATATATATAATGAAAAGATTGAAATTTGTAAATATATATAGATACTCATTTTGTACTATATCATTTTTTATTTGCTATTAATAAACATTTCGGCAATGAAATTTTTGAAAATCTTTCTCTTGGACAAATTTTAATTTTGGGTGGTATAAAATTATTTACATATGAAACAATACACTAAACTTTATTGAAATTTGAGTTTTAGGTAGCTAGGTAGACTGGAATCACATTACCCGAATTAATATCGATTCACAGTTATTTTTTACTAATGTATAGAATGCTTATTCCTTTAGCCTATTTTATGTTTCAGTAAATCCATTTTTGAAATATTTTTTTTTTTTCACGATATGATCAAATTTAATACTAGGTTTATATTTTTAAAGTTTCTGTCTTTCTACCCTTTTTTTTTTGGTCACTTAAGCTTTTGAAATCGTATAAATGGAAATCTAATTTGTGATTTTAAAAAATCAAAGATTTTACAAGACCTGGAAGTAAATCTTTTACATATCATATGATTTCAAGTTCCAACTTTTTGTGCAAAAGCAATTTATGAGTTTAACTTCATGAATTCAAGCGCTATTTTGCTGTTCGAAATTTTTCTTCATTCGTAAGTTCCTTTCTTCATTCAATAAAATAGCAATTGAATAATATCCGTTTTAAAATTAAGGGATAAGAATTGGCCATCACCTAGATCTCATTCATAAGCGAAAATGTACTTATATTCACAGTATTGCATATTAAAATAATACTCGACACACGTTTTCTTGCAAGACCATAAACAATAAACAAACAAATTGTAAAATTAAAGAAAACAAATCGACAAGTGTATCTCGTTTCGTTGCGGAAGCGTCGAGTTTCACCACAGGTAAAAAAGGAAATCGGTTGGTCAATTTCTTTTATAACTGCATTCGTAACGGTTGTTATTGTTTACGTGAGTGACATTACGAGTCTCTCATCCAAGAATCACTGCTTTACCTCACGTTCATGCATTTGAATGTCAAGAAAACACTTAATGGATATTCTGGCAGATAGCAGTAAAATAAAGAAATAAACATTTCGAAATTATTTTTAAGTATTTAAAATGCGGAGCAGAAGTTTCTCAACCGGAAATTAGTTTGAAAGAAAGCTTATGATTACTTAGAGTAAAGAATTGTAGGTCATATTCGGAGAAAAGTATATACATGTAAATACTTCGGTAAAATTTGATGAATATGAGTTTATGGAATTTTTTTTTTCTGCAAATCAAATTAATTTCTATTTTTGTAAAATCGTAATTGCGGTTGAGTAAAAGACTGGAACTTGTTTTTGTTTAACCAATTTGTCACAAATTTCTAATGCTTTTAGAGGAATTTCTAATACTTCCTCGTAGGAGTATTTTAAAAAATGTTAAATATTTAATGGGTTCATAAATATTTAAAGGGTGATTTATTTTAATAAAATTCGCTTTTACAAACATGAGAAGTTGTTTCTGTATTTAACTTTACGGAAATTTAAAAAAGTTATCAATCAATTCATTTTTTCGATTATAAAAAAAAAAAAAAAAAAAAAAAACGTACGATTCTGTAGCGGAACTGAATAAATTTTTCGGCAAATTTAATAAAAACTTATTCAAAATACTTTAGTTGAATTATGTTGAAGTTTTTGTACATTAAATTTATAACAAATGGATAGAATGTTAACTTATATGAACAGTGTTTTTGATGATGATAATATAAGAATCCCCTTTAATTTAATGACGAAGTATTTTGTTATTCTATTTGAACAGTTTATCCTTGTGCATTCCATTTACAGGAAAACAAAGATATACAAAAAGAAAGATAGAGAAAGTATGGAACTGCTTATGAATCTAATGCCGTAAGAAATTCCAATATATTTTAAAACTGATGAAAACTTGTCTGCTTTTATCTGAGGATGGTAAAATTTATTAAATTAGTAATCTCCTTATAAAATGCTTTCTTATAACCAACAGCATATGAGTGATGTATTTTAATTTAGTCAGGAAATTCTTTGTTCCTTTTAATGCAACAGATTGTCTTGTATTTGTTGTTGAAATTAAATTTGTACAAAAAAAACAACTGTTGGATAATAAGATTAGTCTTATCGCATATACATTTTTTTCCTTCAAAAATTCAATTCAGTAGTTCAATATTTACAAGCATTTGTCTTCCTCGAAACGGAAACCTTCGCAGAATAGCCATTTCCGTTCTATATTCCGATCTTTTGATTTCATATACGTTGAGATATTAATGCTGGTATCCATTGATTATTCGGTAGATTAATTTTCACACTCCGTTTCTTGTGGCTTTCTCGTGGAATATGAACTCGTAAGAAACGACTCTTATGATTGCTCTGTTGACTGGGTCTACTAAAGGTTTTCCTGACAAAGCTATTTCTAGTGACGTCACTACAGGAAAAATATATCGATAGCAGAATCCTGGCATTGTTGAGGACGAGATCCAGTTTTAAAAAAATCTTTTGTTCCGAGTTTTTCCTTGTGGATCATATGTAGAAGCGAATGGTAATTTTGGTCTCATACATGGAATAGAACAAAGTAACAACAAATGTCTTATTTTTGGATCAGAAATTGAGATAGAATAATCTATTGTTGTCATAACAACTACAAAAAGTCGTGATAATTTTTCAATTCAGTTGTGCGCGAAAAGTTTCGTTTTCTTGAAAGCACTCTCATTTCATTTTGTGTGAGTGCTAATTTTTCTATAATGTCGTTCCTACTTTCAGTTTCGCTACTGTTTTCACTACCTTGAATAAGTGGAATCCAGGTAGACTTGTAATTCTATCGTCAAAAAGTATAGTTCATTGTTTTGTTTCAGTATTTGGATTACTTTCATATGCATAGTTTACAAAGATGATGTTTGAAAAAAAATTTAAGTTTATTACCTTTAAGTCAATTTCAAAATACTTTTGTTTAAGGCATGGAAATATGATATTTAATTTGTTTTCTGATGTTAAACATGGATTTAACAATCCAAAATCTGGTAACGGCTATATCTTACAAAAATTATTGCGAAGGAATTGTTGAATAATTACAAAAAAAAAAAAAAAATACTATGTTCTAAATAGCAAAATCAAAATTTCTTTTTCATTTTAGTAAAAAGGGATAATTTGATTTTATATGCTGTTTTTCTAAAGTGTGATATAACATAATTTTACTATTCCTAACAAAATAGAATAATACATACACAATATTTTAAAATTTATTTACTCTTTGGGAAATATATAATTTATGCATGAGAAATTAATGGAAATATTATATGTATTTCAATTTAGTTATGAATCAATGTTTCTAAAAGCGTAACAATAACAAAAAAAAAAAAAAATAATTTATCATTTAGAACTTTTTTTGTGATAAGATGTTTTTTTTCATTTTAAAAATAATGAAACTAAATTACTATATAAATAAAACACAAAATATTAACTTTTCTTAATATACAATATGTCTATATAACTCCCTCAGGAGAATTTTTCTTTGCCCATTTAAAAAAAATTTTTTTTTTTTTAATTTATATGCTTTAGAATGATATTTCTCAAGAAATACGAAAGTTTGTATATATATAACATTATTTGACACACACAAAATAAAGTAAAGTAACACAAAACTGAACTTAATATTATATTTCATTTAAAATAAATTAGAATTCCAAACACTTTTTCAGTTTCATCGACACAAAACTTTTGATTTAAATCCAATTAGTCAAATACTATGTATTTATTTAAAAAATTGTGTAAATATTTAAGATATTAATCTTTTTTCTTTTTTTTTTCTTTTTTAAATTCAATACGTGATTAAAAAACCACGAGAGAAAGTATTAAAAACGATTGTTTTGATTTGTCAATCAGAACATGGAAGAATGCAATTTTCTTTGATTTTGAGATTGCTTCAAACAATTGTATTCAATTTTAATTTGAAAAAAAGTATGAAGAAAGTAAAATATATTTAAAACTTTCTTTGAACAAAGTAGTCAAGAATATTTGTCAATATGATTGCCGTCAGTTTCAACATGCAAAGCAAACTTTTCTATACAGGAAGTGATAAAAGATTTAAAGTGGAAAATTAGTTTAAGAGATGAAAAGATAGTTCATAAGCTTTTAATAATAAAATTCATTAAGTACAATTCACATTGAATTAGTCGCAATGAAAGAAAATGAAGAGTATTTCTACCGATTGTTGAATCGATTTCGAAACAGCTTGAAGGTCAGGTTTGAATTATTTATTTTCAAAAAAGTACCATCGAAAAGAAAAGTTTTCGGTATGTAATAGATCACAGGTTAGTGGGACACATGACATCCAAAACTTTATAACTCGTATCTTCTAGCTCTTTATAAGCTGTTTCGCAAACGGTTCCTAGCTTATGAAAGAGCTTTCACCCGTCCGAGTGCTTTCCATTGTTTGCCTACTCGAACACTTAATTTTGCGATCAATTCCTTCGAAGTCGCCATTAAAGAAGATGTAAGATTCAAAAGATCGCCTTTATTACCCGTTGGCAGTGTGACACGCAGGACTGGACAAAGAAGAAAACAATGAAATTGGTTTCGTTCCTGCTGAAGGGTAATTCGAAAGTGAATGTTCTTAAGAGAACTCTTAAAAATTCAGAACATTTGCTTGATGGTTCCAAATAGCTGTGCTCGTGAGCCAAGGATCAGTGGTAAAACAATTCGATCTCTGGTAATATGAAACTTCCGCACAGCATTTTCACCAAAGACAGAACGGCTGTTATTAATGACACGTTTCTAAACAATGTTGCCGAAATGGAGCGGAAAATATTCGACAATGGTTAGGAATAACCATTATGCGGAAGAACTTAGCAAGAAGTTTCCACGAAATGTAAATAGAAGTATTACTTGGAGATTCTCTCCGTTTTTCACTAAGTCGAAAATCAATTTTATTGTTCTTTGTTGTGAGAGCTTGGAATCATTTCAAACAAAACAAATATTCAATTATATATTGCCACATAAAATCTTCGAAAATGCTTTGAATTGTTAATAGATCTTATAAAATTTCAACAGGAAATTTATGTGTGGAACTATTTTCCTTAATACAGTGGTAAATGTGCATCATTTCCTTTAATTAAGAGTTTGCATGTTACAGTTAAGAACTATTCATTACTTGAGAATTTATTTTACTAACTAATAAATATTTACCTATGAAACAGATTTGTAAAGTGTGTTTGTAATTCTTTTACATGAAATATCCGATTTAAATCAGGTCTACAAATTGTTTTGAATGTACTGTATGGTAGTCGAGTAGATTATATAATGAATTCCAAATAGTAAAACTTAATAATACATATTAAGGTCTGAAAAAAAATGTTTAAAAATACTGTTAGAAATACCTGATAATTTTATTTATATGTATTTTTTTGTTAGATAAGAAAATATTTAATGTTTGAGAGATAAAATATTGTATGTTTTTTTTTTAGAAAAATGCATTATATTATTTATAAATGAGCTGTTGATGTTCTCTTAATAAACTGAAACTGTTATAAAGGACAACACAACGATTGAAAGATGAAAGAAAATTCTAAATTCTTATAATGTGTATGTGTATTTTGAAATCTATGATATGAAATTTAAAAATAAATCTCAGTTACTGGAGAAGTTGTGAAACACTGAACTATCCTCATTTCTTTTCCTTCACATTTAATATCATTTTTTTCTATTTAAATTCAACAAATAAAGACAAAATTCATGGTAATAGCCATTTATATATTCCATTCTCCACTTAGCTTAATCTTTTTCTACCATTTCAAAGATAATAACACTTCAGATACCTAAACACAGGTCAGTTGTTGTAACACAATACGAGAAATCTTGAAATCAGAATTGCTAAATATATACTTGTCCCTTTCTCTTCCTTTTCCGTCGAAAGGTATCAAATTTCGGATCAAACATTTTATGTAAAGCAGCTACTAAACACAAAACAATAGCCAATGATAAAAGAATTGGGTCATAAATTAAAATATTTTGACGATTGCGTCACAAGAGTGCAAAATATGTAGTTTTTTCATGGTATTTGATCGTTTTGAAAAAATATGACAAGCCGGTAGAATAAGAGGCTCTTTTGAATAAGAATTTGCTGTATTTACCTGAGTTTATTTCACTAACTCCGGTTGAAATTCATTCCAAAGGTAAATTTTTAAAATTTCTTTCAGGTTAGAAAGCTGAATTTTAACTTTGTTTTTTATGTCAAAGGATACAATAAAAATTTGGAATTCTTTCTTAAATAATAAGAATATTAATAAAAAATTTGAGGAAAGTTCACACTGAATTTGAACTGACTGCTTGCAGTTTCCTATTAATTAATGGATTAAGACATTTATGTATTTTCGAACAGAACTTTATTTAGAAATAGACGCATTGAAAGTAGCATTCTGCTCGTTTTGTTATGAGAATGTAACCATACTTTTAAGTTGAATTTCAATACAAAAAAAAAAAAAGGAAAATTTCACATATTGAGAAAGAAGTGTTATCATTATTATACCTTATTATAATAATAGTAACACTTGTTATTTTATGTCATAAATATTCATTAATCTGATAAGGAAAGTTTTGTTTTATATGTGCTACAGCACATATAATTGAAACTAGAAATATAGACGCAGCAAAACGTAAACGGGGAAAACTAAAATTATTTTATTAATTGAAACAAAACTATTTTTTTTGGAAAAATAATTAAATATATGTTTAGTTTACTATTTAAAAGTTTTCTTCATAAAAATACAAGGATTTCAAAATGAATCATCCTGTTTGAAAATTCCATATTTTCAAAAATAAATGACATAAAACAAAAAGTAATACTTGCATACAAAGGAAAAGTATAAAACTGTTATATTAAGAACACAATAGGTGGGCCTCATGTGTTCTTCGAGATGTTATTTCACGAAAGTTGTTTTAGAAGCTCTCATGAAGCTACCTCGCTGTTGAATTCATCGCAATGGACCAGATGTCTTGATGTTTCACAGCTGGCCATCTAAGTCACCTGATGTGACCCCATGCGATTTCTTTCTTTGGTGGTTTGTAAAAGATAAAGTGTATGCGCCAACGTTGTCTACAAATTTATATGAACTGAAACAACAAATCTCTACTGCTGTACATTCAATTGCTATTGACACTTTACAACGTGTTGGGAAGGAGTTTATACATCTTATTGATATTATACGTGTAACTAAAAGCAAGTTATATCGAACACTTGTAAAAACAATTTCCATATGTTCCCTTTGCATTCATATATTACTTATCATTTCTGTATCGTTGTATTTTGAAATCAGATGATTAACTTTGAATAACTCTGTATTACCGTTATATATGAAACTTTTAGAATTTTAAAGTTTTTCGAAAAAAAAAAATTATTTCAAAATTTGTGAATATAGTTAGCTGATTTTTTGTTCGTAATTTGTTTTTATGTTTGGTCGATTTTTGGTTTGAAACTGGTCAATTTGTATAATTTAATGATTTTCCCTATTTATTTTCCAACGTTTATAATGAGCTTAAAATAAAGTAAGAAAAAATACTCTTTCATAACTTATCATTCAAATAATTATCCTTTTTTGACAGGTTTCAAAATAATGCGTTGCCAATTGAAATATTGTATTGACTGATAGAATTTTACAGTAAGCGCGTTTTCTTTTTAACCATCGTTCAAAACATAGCAATTTAATTCATTTTTAAAGCCCGTTCTCATGAAAGAAAATTATTTCTTTGGTTTTTCGATAATTCATAAATATCCTCAAAAACAAATTTTTATCATAACACTTATTAAAGTTGTCTGATTTCGTCGACAAAATGTTTGCATTAAAAGTTAATTTCATAAAAATGAGATTATTTAAAATAAAACCGTTGCAATTGCTTAAAAAATCGTTTGAGTATAAACATAGAATTGGAAATTAAAGGTTTCTATGTATAACGCTAAACAGTAATTTTCTGCCATAAATGTGAATTGTTCTAAAATGCCCTATACAAAAACCAAGAATAGCAAAAAAAGAAATGCTGCATAAAAGCACAACTAGTATTGTTTTCTTTTAAAAATAGAAATTGAGAAACGTGAAAAGAACAAAAACATGAAAGGAAGGAGAAAAGATATTAAATGTCACACGGATACAACTTTTTTTTCTGTCTTTTGGTATAATAACAAAAACTTCGAAAAAAATAGTAACAATCATTCGACAAAAAACTCTGATTGCGCTTAGTATTTAAATACTTGAAACTTAAAGGAGAAAAAAAATTATATTTTATATCCCGAACAAGGAAAGTACGTAAACTCTAAGTACTTCGAAAATTGCGTTATCCGTCAAGGTCTGTCAAATAGGTTCTGCTTCATAGTTATTGAGTAACTTTGTGCGAATAAAATGTCTCTCTCAGAAATTCGAATTCCCATGCGGTTCACGTATATTTGATACTTAAGAGTCAACAAAGAAATGGTTCACTGAGGTGAAAATGCTTTTATCAAAATCGAAAGTTTTTCCCCATGTGAAAATGAAAGAAGACTGTGCGAGAGTTTTGTATTTGTCAACACGAACTGGATTTTAAATAATCCTTTCCATTGTTGTGAAATTTGTCATTCTGTCATGAATGTATAGTGACTTTGAAAAAAGTGTTTTTTCCTCCTTTTTTTTCTAAATTTAGTTATTCCTTCAGATATGTATTCTTCAGTGTGTTTTGATAAATCTCTCAATTAGGAATATTCTTATGAATTATATGATTGGGAAAAAAAAAACAATGCATCCAAACAATAATGTAATAACATAATATTGCATTGCATCGATTTTAATAATAATAATATTATTATTTAATCAATGCACATAACATCTTAATTAATATATATATATATACTTTGTGACTTTAAATTCTCATTATAAATTACTAACTCATTTATATCATTTTAACAAAGAAACATTTACAAATTTTAAAACTATGCATAAAATAATACTGTGTTAATCAAATTATATATCCCTTCAGTTAACAATATATAATTAATAATATAACCAGTTAACTGTAAATATAATTTTGATAAAAAATTAATAAATGTTTTTTACAGCACAATATAATGACGTTCAGTTCTTTGATTGATACAGATTTTTTTTTCTGTTCATTACTATTTTATCTCTCAGAATTACAATTATAACATTCTAAATTTATTTTACGCATTCAAAATTATATAAATATATTGAAATTGATGTCCCCTTGATCAAATACAGATATTTTGTTCATGGTATTTCTGAAAATCGCAATAATTTTCAACAAGTGTTCATACGAAATTTTAAGAAGTCGAAAATAAAATTCCGTAATCTAAAAATGGGTAGTTTTTAAAGATATTAAGATTAAATTATCTGTAAATATTGTTATTTTAAATTACGGAATATCTTTATGAAATAATCAAATGTATTTGATATATATTGATGATTATTGATGTTTATATCAAGTGACAAAAAGAAATTTATTTCAAAGAATTAATAAATATGCTTCACTGTAACTTAAAACGTTTCTTCATTTCTCTTTTTAAGGCTGTATACTACACATTCTAAAGAATAACACCCAAAATAATAGAATGCTCTTTTTTTCTAGCATTCTATTAACTAACGTTTGACTAATTATAATAGATACACCTATTTACTATAGTATGCCCTTAAAATTAAGAAATAATAAATAAATAAATTTTTCCTTCTTTAACACATTAAGTTAAGAATGCAGTTAGTAATAAAAATAGAAGATGAAATATAGATCAGATTTTAAACAAAAAATGTTTCGGTATGAATAGAACTGTGCAGTTCATTAAAATATTTACTCCCAATATTACAGCGAGATTAAAATATGATATTAAGATTAGTGGAATTCTTCAAATAAAAAAGGCTATGAAGTCCAGGTCTTTAATCTTTAGAAGCTCTACTGTTCCTCTTTATTTCCTAAAAAGGAACTTTGTTCTGTTGTAAAAAGGCTAACTGTTGCTACATATGTTCTGCGTATGTCTTACCATACAATAGGAGAAATAGCTAGTTTAAAAAATACCTTCGGAACAAGTGCGGAACGGGGGTAATCATGTTTAAGTGCAGGTTGTCAAAAATTTCTTAATGGTCACACAACTTTAAAGAAGCAGTCCAGTTTGGTCACTCAAAACCAGCAAAGATAGAAACCAGAATCTAGATCACCTGTATGTACTTCCATGTGAGGAACTTCTTAAACCCCCACACCAGAGAAGAACTCGTCAAATAAAGCATGAGAAAGCGGAGAGAAAAAAAAAAAAAAAAAGAGGCCGGAAAAAGTACACTGCACGATAAACGATATCTTCGAAGGAAATTGCGAACGGCATCTTCTCACTCAAGGCCAGAACTGAAAATTGCCAGAGAAAGTGTGTCACTTTCGAACTTTTGAGGCTACTAGATCATCATTTTCGTACAAAATCGCTGCCGAAGTCCATCCGACTTGGACCCGAGCCGGTTTGCGGTAGGGCAGATTACCTGCACCCAGTTGTTACCTCCTGTTTCTTTGTTACCTATTGCAATTTGTATCGACATTATCTTGTTATGAGGACTGCTTCATCATCTTGTTAAGTTGGGGCGTGTAAATGTGGGAGTTGATGTGAATGGTGGAAGGGGGAAAGGAAAATGGGACACTTTTCTTTTCTGAGCAAATACTCGTGTGGTGAAAAATTGCACCATTTTTCCAAACGCAATAAAAATAATGAATGAGATCCTTTTTTTCTGCCTTCTTTAAATGCTTCAAAATGGGTGCAATCATTCTTCGTTGAATGTTCTGAATATTTCTTAGAGCATTGTTTACACAACACATTAATTTTTGGTTTTGTATGAACTCATTTCTTAGCTATATCATAAAAAGACTGAATACATATAAAATATAGTCGCCTGCATAATCAAGCAGAACCTATCAAAGAAATGAAAAGAATCACGAATGAATACTTAATTCGTTTTCATAATCATGGAATTGATGAATACTAAAGGGTTCTATATGATGCGTTTGGATTCTAGATGGGAGGCATGCTGCTGATGCCATTCATCGTTTTCCCTCTTCATGCAACCAGCCAGTCAGCGCCGTCGTCAAATAAATGCATCCAAAAATTTCTGTACTCTTATCTTAATCCAAGAGCTTCCAGTTAAAGAATTAATTTCTTAAAATATATTGGAATTTGTTATATTTGCTTAAATAAATCATTATCTTTTATTGTTTCCCTAAATTATTTTTATAACAGAAATGGTAAAAAATAATTATTCCACAGTTCGGGTCAAAATCTGTTGGAGTAGATGTCTCGAAAATTAAGAGATGCATTAAAGTTCGAAGAAAAGCAAACAAAAATATACTTTTTTCATTAAATTTTTTATTCATATTTATGAAGACAATCTTTTGATTCATAAAAATAACTGTATCTTTTTTTTTATTTAAATGAAATATTTTTTCTTGTGTTTTATTTTTATTTGATGTTTAGAATAAATTAAACTCATGTTACATTACTACTTAACTCTGTTTTATTACTGTGTGGTAATAAATCAATAATGAGTTAACAACACAAATGCTTAAAACGTGAGAAATGGGTGTTCACTTTCTTAGTTCTCACTCTATATTCCATAATAAAATTACTTCATTTCGCAAAAGTATTCAGGAACTTTTATCTGTTAATGAGTTACTTCACTTCTCTTGAATCAATTAAGAGTTTTGAAAATTTTAATATTCAATGCAAGTTTTTTTAATGTTTGTTCACTCGTATTTTCTGTTAATAAATGCAATTAATACATGGATTTAATTTCTTAAAATAAATTCTTGTGAAATAAATTGTTTCATAACAAGCAGCAATAATGTGACATATATTCATTAATAAAATTATACCGCATCTGACCTTCAAGAATGTAATTTAGTATTTTATTCAAGCGAAAACATTCCCTTTTTATTAAGGTAATGTGGTTAAAGTTATTCTATCTTAAACCTATTCATACACTTAAAATAATTTAGTATTAAAATGTAATCGTTTTCTGGTTGACATTGCGGAAGTAAATAGCAAGATTATGAAAGAAAAAAAATTCAAAAATAATAAAATATTAAACATTTTTCTCATTGTTAATTATTATGCTTCAAGAAACCAGAAGAGCATGACTAACAAAGCCTACCTGTCAAATTTATTCCACAGTTTTCCTTTTTCTTATTCAAAATTTTTAAAAAAAGCATATTAAGAAGTTACAGATTAATGAAAAAAATTGAGTAGGATTTTAATTCCGTAATATTCACAGCTTCCTCGCACAAAAATGAGACGGTTCGGCTTTCTTCCCTTTACTAAATTCCCGCCGAGCCGTTGTTCTCTTTTACATTTCTTAGCGAATAGTAGAAAAAGATCAAATTAGATTGTTAATCTAAATCGTCTGCTTCGAATTACCAGGTGTTCGAACTCCTACCCCAATTGGGCGGTCTCCTCTAATTATATCGACCGAATGGCGCGTTATTGAAAAACAACCCACTAACCCAGTTCAGAGCATCTTGCACCTTAAAGAATCAGTGATCTCTATGAAACAGTTACGAAATATTGATAACTGGAAGAGGTGATAAATTTCAACTCTTCCGCAACGGCTAGTACACGGAAATTGTATTTCGATCTTCGTGCTATAAATTCTACCATCGATGCGTTAAATGGACGTCATGGTGACAAACAAATTGAGCTTATTCGATTTTAAATGATTTCGGCTGAGATCAGGTGAGGAATATGAGAAAAATCGGAAGAGAAAGAAAATGTGTTCGGGGTTCAGAGAATAAGAGAAACGAGATTTATGGATTTCGAAATTCCTAAATCATTTGTAAATGAATATTTATTTTCTTTCGTTGTTTCTTTCATTGTTGTAGCATGTGAGAAGAAAATTTTCGGGTTTTCTCATTTGTTAAGCGTATGTGAAATCTGCAGTTTAATTTTACATTCGAGCATTTTTTTGCTCTCTTTAAGTTTGAGAATTTTTAAATGATTATTTCTTGCTAAATGTTGCATTAAAATACAGAAAATGATTTCCTGAAATGAAGAAATGAGCCTACACCTTTCAGGAAATTGCTTCAAAAATAAAAATACATTTTTAAATGTATTTTTTTTTTACAAAAATAATTCACCATGAAGAAATAGTATCTAAAGGATCATTCAAAAGCAATTTTCCGAAGTCTAAAGGCCTTTAGTTTAAATAAGTATGGTATTTTTGTTGATATTTCGAATCATGATTTGTTAAATACATAAATATACATCTATTTTTCAAATGAATTTAATTTAACTAATTAAAATACTTTCTTTATATATACGTACAAAATATATATTTATGTAATAAAAATTATACTTTAATAATAAGCATACCTAACGGCAAAAACTTATTATAAATGTAATACATTAAACTCTTTTTATAGAACTATGCTTCATTGTGGGTTTCAAGATAATCACGAAATATTTTTTAATAAAATAATATTTACTAAATAGCTCAAAGATGGTGAACATGTAAACATGCATTAAAAACAAATATATAGTTTGCTTTATCATCGCTTTTAGTCAAAGTATATTGGAAGAGGAGTATTCTTAATTTTCATAAATCCAACGCACACACTCGTTATATATATATACTCATTATTTCAAGAGCCTAAAGCTACTGAATCCATACCTGCTCTGTACATACATTATTTGATGGAATAAAGTGCACTCCGAGTTTCCTCAAGAAGATTGTGACAAAAATATTTGATATTGACCCAGTAATCAATTCCATGAATTGTATTTTTGAGTTTCCCTTCCATTGTTTGTTTATGAATGCGGGTATGACAGATACGTATTCGAATTCCAATTGTTCTTTTCAGAACTTTATTGAAGTATAAAATGTGACCTTACACTCCTTGTAATATTTGCGATACCCACCCGTATAAAAATAAAGTTCAGCTGAGACCTTTGATCTTTGAAAAAACCAACAACCTTGAGTTAAATAATTCTCTCATGGTAAAACGGCTCACAACACACCGTAAAATTCGCTACTGACATAAGACTTAAATAGTTATAAAAGTTGCGAACAAAAAGTCGTATATTTAATGAAAATAAAATTATTTAATTAACCTACATCTGTCTATCACATAGAAAACACTAGTTGTGAACTCATTACCCCAGGAAGTTAAAACGTTCCGGTAGGATTCTTTAGTGACATGCTAATCAACAGTTTCTAGATTTGTTCTTTTGGATGAAAGGCTTGGCTTGGGTTAAAAAGTGGGAACAGTTCGAAAGATTTTGGTTTGATTTTTAGAAAGGAATTTATAAAGTACCTGTGTCTTTTTAAAAAGAAATTCTATATAATTTTTTTATTTCCAATAAAAACGTCACTCCTTTTCGAAATTATACAACACAGTTTCTCTCTAGATTTAAATCTTCCTAGTAAAACACACCATTTAAGGTAAACATGCGTTTATTGTTTGTTGTTACTTATCTTGTTGTGTTTTAATCATCTATGATTTGTTTCTTTTTTCTTAAAACTATCATAAGTTTCGATCATGAGGGGACAGTATAGTTATTTAACTACTTAGTAAAAAGACTTTATCCCAAATTTTTTACCTTTAGGTAACTGAGACGCCTTCGGCAAGGAAAAAGAAGCTTAATTCATGCCAAGTTTGAAAAATCTTCACTTCTTTAAATTAAAATTAGGGATGTCATATTTTAACGTTGAGATATATGTTGATGTAAATAAAATCATATTTATGAACATAAATAATTACGTATGAGCCATTAATAATCCATAGCTGTATTTAAATTTGAAAGTCGGGTACTTAACTTTATGTACATCTTGCATAAAATCTACTTTATTTATAACTTCACAATTTTGCAGAATACTCATATTTACAAACATAACATTTTATTCGCTAAATATAATTATAACTTCAAGAATTAAATTTAATAAAATCACAAAAAGAAATTTAATTATATAATTCAAATTTTCCATAATTTAATATAAATATTGTGCATTCAAATTTGCGAGTGTTTTTTTTTTAGAAAAAAATTATACTCAGTGTGTAGAAAATAACCTTATTTCATAACGGGCAAATTATCAACACTATTGAACTAAGTAAAATTTTAGTAAAGTGTATGAGAATTAGATAAAAAACATATTTTGAGAAGAAGGCAAGAACAGAAAGTTTCTCTTTGCCATGGTAAGCCTGTTTACAATTTTAAAAATCCAGTTTTGGTAGTTCTATTTATTAAATTCTCATAAATAATACATTTACGGAATCAACGAAGCGTCCTATATTTTTAACAGCAAAATACAAAAATGTAAAATTTGAAGCATTCTAATATCTATTAAAATTTAAATTTAGTACAAATTACGAAAGGAACATAACAATTATTCTAAAGGTTTGATTGACCTAACATACACATATTTTCTATATTTTAAGTTTTTTAAATATATCTTCAGAAATAGAAACTTTTTTAAGATATTTTGCGCCAAAATAAATTTTAATATCGTTTTGTAAAACACACATAGCTAATATTAAAATATAAATACGAGTATAATATGCAAAGAAGCTTATTCCCAGCAAAAAAAAAAAAAAAAGTGAATTTTTAAGTTTAAAAAAAATCTAAAGCTGATGTGTCAAAGTAACTAGTTTTATTAATATATATATATATATATATATATATGTGTGTATAAAAGGGCGAGAAAACGTTTTTAAAATCTAAAAGATTTAAAAGGACTGAAATAAATAGACCTGGAAATATTTTTAAAAACTTACTGATAGCGGATTTAGTGGCCAGCAGTACAAGTACGCATGCGTTAAACGGAATCTTGAAATGTCAAAACCGGAATGAAGTTATATAGTTCAGAGGATATATATATATATATGTGTGTGTGTGTGTGTGTGTGTAAATTAACCAAATCATATGTGACTTCACAAAACTTCATGTTGGAAAATTAACATAAGATAGCACTAAATCCACTTCGTTAAAATGTGTTATGCTCTTGACAAAAATAATATTTTTATATCCATATTGGTTTGAAAGAATGCGGTTTTTACTTTATTCGATTTATTTAAACTTTATTCGAAAATTGAGCTTCCTTTAGAAAATTTGAAGTATTTCGAATCTATCGTTTCCAAAAATGCTTAGGTAATGATACATAGCTTTTATTTATCTTTGAAGGGAGATAAATATTTAGAGCACCAAAAGAGATCATCTGCATCCAGTACTTAACACCTATATTATCAGTTATACGGCTTTTAAAATCAATCATTATGTAAGATTGTAGTGAAATTACATTTTATGGTACATAATCCAGAAATTAAAACACATTTGCTCTGTCGATGGAGTACATTCGTACCTTCCGATTACCTTATTTTGTGAGTTATGAAGTGTTACTAAGTCAGGTTAATTGAGTTAAGAAATTATCATTTGGAAAAACGAGTAAGAAAAATATAATTTATAGCGTCAGTGAAGTGATACATATTTTGGTGTATTAGTCGATTTGTTAATGCCCTATCATACAATTAGTTTAATCATGATATCCTCCAAATTATGTCAGGAAAGTTTAATGCAACAATGTTCCAACCAGATGCATTTTCAAGAACTTATTGAAAATTGCTATTTTTTTTTTGATTGAAAATATATCAATCGAAATCAATTTCATTGTATTAAATTGAGGTATAATTTCATTATATCGGATGAGAGTTTGTAAAAAATGTGATATCAGTCAGAAAGTTGGCGGTATTTTCTCCAAATTTCCAATATCTACAAATACTTAATATGATATTGTAATACAGTCGGACTTCGCTAACTTACGAATCACTTTATCACGCGGTTTTATTATGGCACCTATTTTATGGCTTTTAAATTAATCTTTTTGCAGTTGACTTCATGACTTCCTGCTTAGGGAGATGACAATAATACCTTTTTTTCTTTCTATTTTATATTGCATGGAATAAGCATGTCACGGAGCTCCAATCTGTAAAAGCAAACTTTAACTTAGAATGAGAGAAATTAGAAACATAAGAAGAAAGTAGGTCAAATGGTGCTTGAGCACATGAAAATGAGCAATAAAGAAGTGTAGGGGTTAAGAAGGAATCTTTAACAAAATCAGAACTAAGAGAAATAAATCAAGAAAATATATGCAGGAGCGGAAACTTTAAAAAGCACCCAAAAATACACGAACACAGACATGAGTAAAAAGAGGGTGAGAGAAATCGAAAACTGTCGCTAACTTTGAAAGAAACGCGGCAATGAAGCAAAAACTGAAAAAAAAAAGATAAAAATCCGAGCAAGCAGGGAGAATTGAAAAAAAGAGTCCGAAACGCATGAAACAAAAAAAAATTTTAAAACGAGCTAATGGTCATACAACAACATCATTATCGAAATAAAGAGGCAGCAAAGTAACGATAATAAGATACTAAGATAAAAAAAGAGCTGGGGGAAGTCCACGTTCTGAATGTCTGAGGCAAGAGGGGGAGAGCAACGGCACAATTCTCTCGATCGTAAAGTGCAGACTGGGACCTTCGTCACAAAAAAGAGAAGATAAAAATCCGACCGCAAATGGAGATGAACAAAAGGTTGTCTTCGATGTTGTTGCACCTTTTGAAAGTTTGGGGCAAATAAAGGGTTGATTATTTTAAAAATTTTATTTATCTTTTTTGTATTTGAGTGTTTAGATTGGATATGAATCGCTATTTCTCGGAAAATAAAATGTTGTAATTGGATTTTTATTTTACAATAGAATCTCCCCCCCCCTTCCCCGAGATCTCGTGGTCGTTGAGAATAGCTGCATGTTCAACCACTTTTTAAAGGTCAAATCTTAAGAATTGTGAATAACATTTCTTGTATAAGTGATATCCGTAATAATTAAAAAATAATCTCGAAATAGTGCAAATGCAACTCAGAAAATTTATATCGATGTTGGGATTTATATTATCGTTAAATTTATATTAAAAGTATAACTTATGGTCCTCTTCAAAAGCGGTTTAGTAATTATGGACCCCGACTACCACGAGTTAAGGGTTACGATTGTATCAAAATTTTCCTACAGCTTAAACACCGACTAATATTGAAATATCCATAAATAATATTTAAAATCAATAATATAATATTAAGATTTTTATAAATAATGTAACCTCAAGAGAAACATTTATAAATATTATAATATCTATAAATAATATGATATATTAAAATATTCATATTTTGGTACAGCTAAACCACAAAAATAACTTTTTAAAAAAATATGTAATACAATGAAACGTAAAATTTCTACACAATTTATTAAAGTTAAAAAAATGAGAGCTAAAAAACTTGAAAATGGCATTTAAAAAATTAATTTTTATGGAAGAAAAAAAATATGAAAACATGTATAACAATTTATTTTTTGCATTCGTCTACTGATGTCATTTTCTCTCGAAATCATAGTTAGCCCTGAACTAATTTTATTTATTCTTTAAAATGCAATTAATTTTTACAGTGTTCAATTTATCTTCCCTATTCAAATGAATTAATTTAAAATATTAAGTGGAATTCTCCCAGTTTTTCACTAATGTTTATTTCGGACGTGGGCGACATGAACAATTTTAATTAAATGCATTCAAAATAAAATAAATTAAAGTTACAATATTAAAAATTATGTCTTTCTTCAGCTCATTTTAAACTCAAAGAGCTTCTTTCGTAATGCATTTTTATATACAATGAATAAAAAGTTTGTTAAGAACATATTAAGGTACAAAAGGCAACAATTATTTCCTTTTAAAGTAATGTTTAATTTTAAGTATGTGGTATTAGCATCTCCATTAGCTAATAAAGCCAAGTGATTTTAAATTATCTTCCATGTATGAAATAAAAACTTCGAATTCACATATCATAATGAAATAACATTTGATCTTCATAATGTTTTGACAGAAGATAATTTGAATAGTTCCACAAAATTTTTAAAAACAAGAAAATTGAATGCGACTTTATTATAGAATTCAAATAAAAATATTGTTTTGAAATTACAATGTATATTTTGTGAAGGGAGATCTTGAGAAAAAGTTTTGCTTTTATTAATAATTCACAATAATTTTAGAAAATGTTTTTACTGTAGTTCTGTTTATCAGTAACATAGTTCCAGTTAAGTGGGTCAAATTCAACAAGTGAATCTTTTAGATTAGATATTTAACTAATGAATAAATTTCAGGCATATTTGTGTTACTTATTAAATAATAAAATTAAAAATTGCATTAAAATAAGCAATTATAGCATGAATTTAACAAGAAATTTGATAAGAAATCATGACAACTGAAGCATGGATCATAATTTGTTATTGATAAAATTTAAAATAAAAATGGACCTAAACAATTTATTTAAAAATTACACTAAAAGTAAGTACAAAAAAATATTTGTATTTTTAATGTTAATTGATTGACTTTTGAATTCTATTTCTGCAACTAGTTTCTTTAATTTTTAAACTTAATTTTTTTTATATTAGCAGCTTAAACTGAATAGTACGGATAATTTTTATAATTAAAAATATTTTTTGGTGAGAAATAATGCTCGGACCACAATAAAAACTAAATTTTCGTAAATACATAAAATAAAAACTTGCTGTTTAAAAAAAATGCAAAAGAAAAAAAAAAAGATTTTTTTTGCGATTTTTTTAAAAAAAAATCAACGAATTTATTTGTTCTAAATCAAATGCTAAGTATTTGAATATATGAGATGCATAGCAAATATAGAAGATTTTTCACGAGATATATCTTTTTAAGTGTTCGGGAAAGCAAAAAGATTTAAAAAGTTCAGTTGAGAGAGCAGTGCGTCAATGAGAAAATCTGTCTCTTCTTAAGGATAATATAATCGCTTCTTCACCTAACACGAGTCTTTTCCCACTGACACTGGAACGCGTTCCAATTTCACTTCATTGCACTGGCGTTCATTGGGGAAAAAACCAAAAAATGAAAGTCCACTATTCGAAAACAAAGTTGAAAGTTAAGGGTAATGGATCATGGAAAATGAATGCAGATTATAGCGCTGATTAACTCTCCTCATTATATTTCATCAGCGCCATATTCTGATATAAGAACAATTTGAAGCTTTCGTTAGAATAATAATGATGTATATTCACTGATTCGTATTTAGAATTATTCACAAACATAGCCTCAGCATCAAACTAATTAACCTAGAAAAAAGGCGAGGAGCTTAAGAAAAATAGAAATTAACGTTCTAAATGAGGAATCGATGCTGTATATATGTATATATGTATCGATGCATTCCAAATTATTCTGTTTGTGAACTCCGTTTCAAGGTTTTTAATAAGGAGTCCCAGGAATTTGAAATTTCGGAATCGGGTGTTTTATGTAGAAAAAGTTCTTGGAAAAATTCTTACCACATCATTATCTGATCTTTATTAAAATGAAATCAGACAAAAACATAATCTTAACAATACATAACATTCTTTTAAACTGGTTATTTCTCATTTCGCTTTATTCATGAAAAAATATACCGATTTGAGTTAAGGTTGAATCAATTATTTTAAACAGTAATGGATTTTTAAATAAAGAAAGAAATGTATATTTATATAAGACTATATCAGGTTTAAAAGGGTGTTATTTCACCAAGCAAGAAACAAATAATATAAGCAAAAATACGAATATCCTTTATATTAACGATAGTTGAAACGGTTCTTGTAAAATAAAAACAATATGATTTCAACTTACACTAAAGAAAACAAAACAAAACAAAAATTCTAATGCACATCTTTGTGTACCATTTTGAAAAAAAGAAGAGGTCATTTTATTGTGATATGTGCCAGTTCGCAGAAAATCATTTTTGTTCGAATTTGCCAATCTAGGAAAATACAGCATTATGTCAAATCAACGGATTATTCCTACAATGAAAAAAAATTTTAATATTTCGATTTTTTAAGTACAGTATGATTTTCTTCCAATTTTATTTTACAGCAGTGTATAAAGTGCCAATTTTGAGCTTTTTCTTGCAAATTGATCTGTCACTGAAATATGAGCGTATTTTTGTTGCTATGCTTCTCTTTCTGAATATATTTCAACGCATTTTACTATCGTTTTACGTTTACATGTGTTTTTGGTACTTTGTTCATAAGCTGCTGTTACGTTACTGAATACAAATTATTATTTAGCGGGAATATTAATGTTTATTCAAGGGAAGGACATATTGAATGACGTATGTAAATGTGTTGATATACGATTTTTAATTAGATTATTTTCCTCCTTTACATTTTATATAATACAGATCGCTTTAAAAATGAATGTTTTATATGAGGCTCATTAAATACTCATTGGAAATGTGTAATAATTTTATGTAAGTCAATACATTTATGAGTTTTGTAATGATTGAAAAACTTAGAATATATATTTTTAGCACTGTAACTAAAAGATGATGCAATAAAAATATCAGAGATTTTTAGCATATCATTTTTATATTTCGGATAAAAACGCATTTAAAATTAAATTTCTTTATTGTAAATGGAAATAAGCTACTGAGAAAATACAAAATTAGGTATCCATTGAAGATCTATTACAGTATTAGATAAGTAAGATGCCTTTTTTTTCTTCATTTTTCAGTCATCTTCTGAGATCATCATTGTATAAAATTCATATTTTCTAGATGTGTAAAAAGGACATACATCTATTCCTATGATCAAAAAGCTTTTAAATTTCTTTCAAATTTAATTTAGTTGAAAGTTTCTGATGAAATTCAGAAGTAACTACAATAGTAAAAATAATCCAAAATAAAAAGAGAGTGTCTTAAATGTCTAGAACGGAAATAACGACCAATTGGTAATAATAAGTGATAAGAAACTTTAGTGGGAAGAAGGAAAAATACAACGTTGAAAAATTATTATTTATTTTTTATCTGGTATTTTTATTATTATTTTCCAATTATTGAAAGATATTTGATGTAAACGGACATATCCGTCTTTAATTTTTTCCCGATTCTGTTTATGATAACAAAATTGAAATTTCTATCTATTTTAATATGCAAATGTATAATTTCCTGTAAAGTTTTATTACTATAATGAAGAGGAAATATTATTACTCACTATTATAAAAATATTTGAAATAGTTAATTCCAAAATACCAGAATTATGATAAAATGGAATCTCATGGTTGTTATGGATATGATAGTTAAGCACGTTAACTAAAAATAAGATTCCTGTTAAATTAATTCTTCAAAATCATCATCTCCCGATTGCATTAAACTGTCAAGTTTACCAGAAAAACACAAATTTATTCGAAATTCTAGAATGCACAATAATAAAATTATTTCTGTCGACAAAATAAAATTTCTTTTTTTAGCGATCTGGTATGCAAAAGGTTTAATATTCATTGGGGTAAATCAGGTCATTCGGATCATGGTTATTCAATCAATTTATTAAAACGCGTATTCAAAAACAATATATTTTTTTTTTTACTTTTCGAATGTCAAAGCGAATGTTCTTGATTCGTAATAATTTACGAAGTCTGGGCGTCCGTCCGACTTGTCAAAGAATCTTGTTCATATCACTTTTCTTGTTCGAGTAAAGAACGCTGTTAACCCGGTAACCCACGATATTAGCCTATTTCATTTTATTCTTTTGGTAGAGCAATCAAGAGAATCATTAACAAGGAATGACAGATGGACAAGAAGGTTACGCCTTGCATTTTCATTCTCTCTCTTATATGGTACTTACTCTTCAATTCAATAAGTGATACAAGTGAATTTATGTAATTGATAGAAATTACATTCTTCTTGTATACTTATGATATGTATTAACAAGACAAAGTGCAGAAAAAAAAATGTAATTATAAAGCAATTCGGCAAAATGTTTCGTTTTGCATGAATAAAGACGTATAAACGGGAATTTAAATTCTATCTGACAAAAAATGTTTGCCATATTTTTGCGTTATTAATGCCATATAAGAATTATAAATTGTTAAAAAAATTAAGGAATTAGTCCTTCTGAATAGAAATGATACCATATTATAAAGTTGGGATGGCGAAATTATCTGTAAGAATTGATGGGGAAAATAATTTATTGGATTTTTTTAAAATTAAAATATTGTGCAAGATAAAACATACAGTTTTAATAAGTAATATATTATTTATATTTTTCATACGTAACAATAACATGAAAAAAAATCACATTGTTTATAATAAGGTGGCGGAGAAAAATAAGGTTTTGATGCATACACAATTGCACGTGAATTTGAAAAGTTGATGAGTTATACTTTTAGATTATTACGAGGATTTAAGTCACTAAACATTTAAATGATAAAACTTTCATAATTATTACGATGAACTAATTACTTGTTAGTGTGGGAAACATAAGAGAAATATATAATTTTTAACATTCATTCACACAAAAAGATTGTAAAATGAACTATGAACAGGTTCAGATATTTTTGTTATACATTTTATTTTTATTTTACTTTTCAATCAATTTTTAATCTTTTACTTTTTACTTTTCCGGGAAACTTGATAACTAGTTCTTTTGTAGTCAATGACATCTCTATCAATAATTGGGGCAAAAGAACATCGATCCAATTTCTAAAAACATAATTATTTATGCGGTAAAAATTCATTCTTGTTTTTCTATTTACCTTTGAATTTTTCTAATGATATAAAATAATTCTTCAATAAGAAGTAAATATCACTATTGACTCAATAGCCCAGTACGGGCCAAGGCCTTTTGAATATTCCTCTAAGATAATCTGCCTTTTACCTTCGTCTGCTAGTTCCTCTCTCCAATCAAATTAAAATCCGATTCAGCAGAATCAAGCCACCATAATTTTTGTCTTCCTCTTTACCGAAGGAAAGAGCTTTGCAATAAAACGACTATTAAAGAGCAAAAAATGATTGCAAAAAAGCCCCGACTATTAAAGAGTTTAAGAACCAAAATCTACTTTACTGGATTTTTTTTTATCCATTCTAGCAAAATGAGAAACCCAATTCATTCGTTTCATTTTAATCATTTAATGATATCAAGACCATTAAAATTTTTTTAAATTTCAGAGTTAAAATGTCTTCGCCAAAGGCCATTTTCTTTGACACCACCGAAAATACTGAGAACTTTTCTCTCAAAAACCGCAATTTTGTATTCCCCATTTTTAGTCAGAGGCTAGGTTTCCGAGCCATACATAAGGAACGACCTAAAGAGAATTTTATTTGTACGAAGTTTTGTCTTTCTGGAGAGAAAATGAGACCTCAGTAAAAAGTGGAGTCCAAAGTAACTGTTTACTGTCGGCCAGTGAAATGCGATTTTGGATTTCAAAGATAATGTCATTTTTTTTCATTAACAATAGTATTAATATCCCTACTTGGAAATAAAGACAACATTTATATTTGCCTCCTGTTTATATCTCATTAAATGATAAGTATCAAGGTATTATTATTCGATTTACTTATCATTTTATTTTGACAACATTAAGTAAATTATTACTATTGTTTCAACTCTAATTCAAGTTGAAACCATTTTAATTAATTTATCAAATTTTTACCAAGCATTTGAAATGAGAAAGAAATGACAGATTGAGAATAAATTTTAAAATTGTTTCGAAAGGTGAATTTCTCCATAGTTTATCTACACTTTATTTTAATTTCCTGAAAATTGTTAATGTTTATTTACTACGATTTGGCATTTCAGTATACACATGGAGATCCTGATTTATTCAGTTTGTATATTCGTTTAAATTTATAATTCTTATTTACCTTGATCTTTCATTAATTAATCATCAGCATCTTAAAGAGCTTGGCAAAATAATTTAAAAGGATTTGAGTATCAAAATATATAGATATTAATGACTAAAATTCACAAAATTAAAGTAGTTCTAGAGATAGTGGGAAATATTTTAGAATTTTCATTTTTCGTGAAATTAAATCAATTTGAGAAGAGAAAGCTATCAGTGGGTCAAAATACCAACAATGATAAAACATAAAAAATGTCATATAATATAAATATTACAGAACAACTTCAAATGGGGAATTTTAAATAACTGAATTTGTAAATTTAAAACAAGGTTATTTAATTACATAATTTGTAATTAAAATGAAATTTGTGAATGGAAACTCATAGTAATGTTTCTTTTATGTCTGTTGAACACGTGCGCGAGACATGCACTCAGCATGCGAAAGGACAATTTTCGAGTGATACGTGCTGAAATGCAGCATTTTTATTGCTGGTAGTAAGCATCCCAAACAACTATACTAACCATAAATTCTGATATTGTTAGATTCCACGCCAAAAAACAATGACCTTTTGTTTCCGTGCAGGGAGACGAATTAATATCACTAAATATGTTACCACATATTGAAAAACGTTCCACTTCGTGCATCCCATCGAATTTTAATCAGGTAAAAAATGTCAACTTCAAGGCAAACATGTGAAGTAGCCCCCAACGAGCAGCAAGACACGACAAAGACAGGCCTAGCGTCCTTGATCTAGATGTAGCACACTTTTCCTCCTCTCGACGTTTGACGCCTTAAATAACAGAAATTTAGCGGTTTTTATTCTAATTCTGTGGTCTACACACGGCATTGCATGCAAATCAGTTAGTAGAAGAGTATTTCTTCCTTCAATGCTAGATGTGAAAGTTAAAAAAAAAAAAAAAAAAAAAAAAAACACTTATTGAATCTACCAGATGCGGTTATTCGAATTTTGTTTATTTATTGTTTTTGTGCCATCATTAATGCAGACGATCATCAAATCTTTTTTGTTTATAACTGTAGCTTTGTGAAACCGTTAGAAAGAAAAAGAAATTTTAATTTCGTATTGGTAATTTTCTACTACGTGTCTGAAAACCTATTTAGCTATTCCTGGTTGAAATGAGTTCAGAATACTATGTTAATGCCTATATTATGCCTGAAGACTTTATGTAGCTTTCGTAATTAAGCTGTTGCATAAAGATTGTTTTTAAATAGTTTTATAAAGATTGAAATTTTTTAAAACTACTAGTCAAATTAAATGATTTTTAATAGCTCTATGACTTCTATAAATATTATAATAATTGCAATTATTAAATTAAAAAGCTTTTAATCAATATTAAATTATAAGCAATCATATTATAATTAGCATTTGAATTAGTTTATAAATGAATAATTTTAAAGCATATTGACGCTCAATATCGAACACAATGTGGAAGAAGATTTTAGTAAATTAAAAGGAATAAATTAATCAGCATGAATTTCAAAATTTTATTAAACTTTTTTTACCTTTCTGAAACATATTGGAAGGTTCAAACAGAGATCTTTAAGATTATGGTACAAAATATCTTTAAATTCGCAAGAGTAAAAATAAATAAATAATCGAATAATGACGAGATAGGTAAAGAAGAATTTGCCAAGAAAATATTTTTTTTTTAATTTTCCATTCTTTTAACTTTTTATTCAGTAGAAAAATTATTGTTAAATTTGAAATATATTTTATAGTTTAATCAGAAAAGCACCCACCCTTAAATTTAAATTCTAAATACAAGCCTTGTCCCACTTTAAACAATACGAATTTCCATTTATACCCTGAAAGTGTATTTTTTTCGTGTTTTAACTTCGTATTTCGATTACTAATTTCATTCATTCTTATTGGATACTATTTCCTAAAATGTACCGATTTTCACTTCTTTCTTCGTTGATTTATTCATCATTCAGAATCAAATTAATTAAACATTGGTTTTAACTCATTTTTTTCACTTCAAATATTTCCTTATTTTTTAAAGGAAATATGTTCAAATCTTCTTTGATAACTGCTTCAAAAATAAATTTTCTTATTATCTTGATTATAAGCTCCCTTTTATAGTTGAGAAAATTTCCACTGTAAGAGATAAAGGTTGGTTAAAATTACTAAGTCAACAAACTAAATCTGTGAAAAAATTTCCTTAAAACGCATTTACATATTTCCCATGTTTTCGCAATTTTAATTCTCATCGCTTTCTGCTACATTCATTTAACCAGACCAAAAATGGTTGAAGAAATACACAACGACCTAGTATTCAAATAATTACGACACAAAATTTCATTGTAATCTATTAACTTAACAAACACAAAATGAAACCTTCAACCTATTAGTGAAAAGCGCACCTATATTGCAGAGCCCCCACAAATCTCACCAAATGAAAGAGAAGAAAAAATATGCAAAATCCCGATGATGTCACACGGTTCCGAGTGTTCTATTTTATCTGTGAGAAGAGAAAGATAAATCACTGAACTCGTTGTTCCATTTGCGCACGCACCGATTCTTCTGGAGCGCATTTCGCGTGCACTTTCTCGACTTAGTACTGTTTACACGCATCGCAGTACGCTGGGATACGGCGTCTCTTGTTTGAATTTCTAATTCTTTAGTATTTATAGCAGCATTTCCTACATTTCGAATAGTTAAGAATTGATTATTGTTATATTTATGCGTTGCATGATTTAAAAATGAAGAAGATGAAGGATTAAAATGATTTTTCATCTTGACTATTGAGAAGTAACCGTGTTTCGCAATACATATACATTTTTAATTTCGATTGGTTATGTAGTAATTTTCAATAAATATAGTTATAACTGAAATTTTCTAATAGAGAGAATTTAAAGCAATAAATTTAAATAGCGTTAAGATTTTAGTTCTATTTTTTACTGAGTGAAATTTAAAATGTTTTTTCTTAGAAATGGCCACTTAAGGATAAATTATGTTACAAAATAAAGTTTTATAACAATCAAACGTATTGAATCATTGTATTTGACGTTATTAATCTTTTAAGGCTAACTTTTGCTCGCATAATTTATTTTGACTTACGATATCTTTTAAATAAATGACTACACAAAATATTTTGATCGAATTGATCATCTGATTTACGCATCAGATGCTTGTGAGTAAATGCGCTCGAAAATTTCTATTGAATTCTAGTTAACAAAAAGTTACATTTAAGCTTGAGATGAGATTGCTAATAAAAACGTTTTTTTTTACAAAGTTTTTATAATCTTGAATTACAAACAATGATCAATTAATGCTAATTGTGTATATTTGAAAATCATTCTCATCAAACATCACTCAAATTATTCGAAAACCATTCGAAGATAACATTCATTCCCATAATATTTATTCTTGAAGCTTACATGCAGACATTAATACGTGTAGTCAGGTAAAAATGAACTTTTTCTATAATTATGAAAACTAAATTTTTCATTAAAATGAAGAAAAAAACATTAAGGTAAACACTAGTTTGAATTATTTACTCAGTAATATCATTAAATAATATGTTTCATTTTGAAATTATTAGTCTCACACTATTATTTAAGAAATTTTATTTTCCCTTTTGAGCTTTTTCGTTCGTATTTTATTCAATTTTTTTTGTAAACTCAATGATTCATTTAAATGTTTATCTCAATTCTTAACTTTGCGTTTATTTTAGAGAGGGAAATACTTTCCCCTACAATTGTATGAATTTTTATAAAAAAAAATTGCACGTAATCCCTTTTTGAATGGAAAAAAAACTTGAAATTAAAACAATAGACTTTAAAACGACTGTAATATTTTCATATAAATTAAACATCTTAGAATGTCATGCATGTAATTTTTATCATTTATGTACCTCATTTTTATTATTCTAGGGTTTATTTTTACAAACAATAATTCTTTAAATTTTTATGTTTCATAAATGCTAAAATTTTACTCAAATACTAGGAAATTTTTTTAAAGTAATTATTAGATAGTGCAAAAATACGAACATGCTACTGATTTTATTATAACCATTCATCAAAATTTGTGAGTGAAATTAAAGTTACTTTCATAAAAAGTAATTCCACAAGGAAAATTATTTCAGAACTTACTGATAAAATAATACATAAAATTAAAAAAGAATAAACAAAAGACTTCAAAACAAACAAACAGTAAGTGGAATTTTTCTTCGTTAACAATAAAGAAATTCTCTCTTTCTTTTAATGAAACTTATAATAATAAAGTTAACAAAAAAAAAAATTTCTCATATTATTCACAGAGTTACAAACATTTAATAAAGAACTTAACTTATACATTTCATCGCTGCATATTTATTTAGTAATTGAGAATGTTGATTGCAAAAAAAATCTTTTAATTTGCAAAAACATTCCGAACAAAGAGCTTAAATTTTCGAAGACGTTTCTTTCATCACACTTGCTTTTGAAAAATAATGATATAATAAATAAATTAAAAACCATTCTTTTTTCTAAAAATATATCATTTATACAAATATGATTAGGAATTTATTCTTAATTTGTATGAATACTGAGAATTCTTAGATAAACAAAGGAAATCCATTTTTCTGTTAAAAATTATACTTTAATACAATTATCTTCAACACGGAGACAAAAATTTCAATGAACTCGGTTTTGTTGTAAAAGTTAGGACCTCATTAGTTGAACTCTATAAAAGGTTATTCTTTTTTCGACACTTTCTCTTAATCAGCTGCGAAAAAGAACAAAGGAATTATAGAAGCTTCTAGTAGATTGGCGGGAGAAAGATAAAACTTCTCTTAAGAATAAAATCCTTGTTCTCGATATCGGGGTGAACGCTTTTTGTTCTACGCTTTTTAATCCGATTGTTAAAAAGTTAGATACATTTTGTCGGGCAACTAGCCGGGAGCTATCGCCCAGCCATTTTTTTTTGAAAATCGTATTTTCACCTCATGGATTGTTGAGTGGCAACAGCTACTCTTGACCTTATTGCGGAGAAAAATATCTTTCAGGAATTACTTCTGGTTCACTTAGTTTTTGAAAAGCTCTTTTGTTTGGTTTTTTAAAGATCTAGATCCTGTGTTTTATTGCTCCTGTTATTGTTTCTGATAGTGGCAGATTGTTCTGAAAAGAATTTTTAAAATCACAATTCAAGCCCAATTTACTACTTTTACCAACGGTTTGGATGATGTGTTTCTAAGAAGTTTTTTTGTATTATGAATCAAAAGTAAAATATTTTCAATCTCACAATAATTTTATAGATTAAAAGACTTAACATTGTGCGAGGGTTGAATATATTTAGTAAACATATTTTGTGATTGAAATATAAATCATAGAAGCGTAGCTGAAATATTAATAGAAAATAACAAATTCATCATGTAACGAAGAAACATTTCCAGAATCTGGAAATAAAGAAGCAACATCAAACATGTATAGAACATCTGCACATTAAAAGTAGTAAAAAAATTCATTAAAAAATGAAACGCATGATTAAAAAATTAAAAATGGGAAGTAATGACGATTCAGTGCCTTACAAAATTCATTTAGCTTCAAAATATTTTATGACGAAATAAAGCAAATTTAAATGTAATTATTTGAAATTCTCGAGCTGAAAATGGCGCACTCACAATAGACTTAAAATTCGGAATAATTAGACTATGTTTTCGATCATATACTTCTTGAAATCCTGATTATACACAAACTGATGAAATACAATAATGGGCAAAAGACAATTGTTATGTGAGTCTTCAGTTTAAGAACTTTAAGATAATTTGTCACAAGTAACGTATACATCTGTAAATTATATTAGGTCTACCGGAAAGTTCTGTCCGCTTGTGAAGTGAACGGAAATAATACATTTTTCGTACATTTAATAATATTTATTGCGCAGTATATTTTCAGTCGTTATCATGATTGGTCTAGAGACATTCCAGATGGAATTGAGTGCGTTAAGTGAGAAAAATTTATTTAATCGAATCGGCATGTGCACATCTCTGCTTGCTCATCACGAAAAAAAAACCATTTTGGACCGGATGATAACTGGTAATGAAAAATGGGTTATTTTCGAATCCATCGTAATGAAAATAGCATACTTTCAGCATGAAGTACCTATCCCTTCTACCTCTAAATCGAGATTGAGTCTAAATAAGAGAATGCAGTGCATAGGGTGGACTATCTAAGAACCAATGCATTTCGAAGTTCTTGAAACTTAACAAAAAGCTCAATTCCGAGAGATACTGCCAGCAAATGGATAATGTAAGCAAAGCACTAAAAGAAAAGAGGCCGTCGAGTTCCAGTATGAAGTACATTATATTGCATCATGATAATGCCGAACCACATGTTGCTTTGATGATTTGTCAAACAATCACATAGCTTGGCTGGGAATTTCTGTCACACCCACCATACTCCTCAGACCTAGCACCTCTAATTATCACTTGTTTATCCCCCTGCAAAGTTTTTTGAAAGAAAAAGAATTCAAAACTAAAGCATAACTCAACCAAGCACGACTTGAGTTCTTCGCTTCAGAAAACAAAGCAATTTTGAAAAATGGTACTTACAAATTGCCATCACGCTGGCAAGAGTTCATAAGTAACGACGGAAAATATATATACAATAACTATTATTAAATGTATGAAAAATATATTGCTTCTTTTCACTTCACAAATGGACAAAACTTACAGTAGACTTAATATTTCTTATTGGAGGATACATACATGAACGGTGATATAAATATAAAGACTCTAACTAATATGCAAACTAAACTTAGTATATATATATATATATATCAGTACATATTCTTATAATATGAAGTAATACAAATGTGAGCAAATATATTTTTACACACAATAATCGTTTGCTTTTAATGAATAATCGGGTCCTATATTTCATAATTTTTATTGTGGTTGCGCATCCTGAGAATTGTAACAAGTAGCTTAATCAAGATTTAATAATTTTAAAATACGAGTATGACCTAAGTCAAATCAAATAATGATTCGGCGTCAAATGTTTAACTATGCTTTTTCAAGTCTTACTAATCTTATGGCAATATTTGTAATACTTATGCATTAAAATGATATTTTAAGCACTTCAAGTACTTATCATTTGATTTAATTAAGTAAAAACATGCAAAATTAAAGACACATACATTTAATAAAATTATTTTTTAAAAAAACTCATAAGCGTTGTTTTTAAAGTTGTAATAAATTTTTATATGAATAGTTAAAAAGTTAAAGAAAGTTTGCTTATCCAGTTGTGATTTATTTAAATACTAAAGTTTTGGAAATAGACTTTTAATTATTGAAAATATACCGCGTTATATCTAATTACTTTTCATTGTAATACAACTATAATTTCATTTTATTGTAATATAAACATAGGTGACAATGCATATTTCTGCATTCCATTTTTCAAAACTATATTAAGTTGTAATAAATTAATAGTTGTTAAATGGAATTCATTTTATATATTCATATGGTTAAATTTTAGAGTAAAAATTCTCAAACAAGTGAAATACAGTTTCTAAAGCTGTTCTTTATTAATATATTTAGAAACTCAGTATACAAACCATTTTTTTTTTTTTTGAAGTTTATACTTTAGTAAAAAATACACACTATCTTAGAAAAGCAAAAAATGAGTAATTCTCAGAAAAATACCAATAATGCATTGCAATTTCTTGTAATAAAGAAATGAATAATACTGGGAGAGTTTCGGCTGTACAAAAGATTTTTTTTTACTTAATAACATCTGATATGATTTCCATATTATCACACAAAAATATAAAATAGTGACTCTCATTTATTGTCTATCTTAAATTATTATAAAGTTGAAATATAACACATTTTTAAAATTATCATCTGATATAATAATGGGTTATTTTAAAATTATATAATCATAATAGAAATAAGAGAAATTTTTTTCCAAATCGTGACATATATTTGGAACTCATATGTGTTACAGGCATAAAAGTAATATATGAATATCATAAGGAATGATACCTTACCATTATAATGTTTAAATGTCAATGTTTTTTAGATATTTTTACAACATCCACAAATTATTTTATCTGTGAAAAATTATAAATATTCCTGTCAAATTGACATCTCTCAGTCAATCAGTCAATGAACAGTCCTGTTACCCTTGGGTTTATTATTTAAACATGAATTTCATATAAACTTATTTCCGCAATCTGAATCATCTATTTTATAGTACTAATTTGTAATAGTGTTTGACCAAAACGAAATGAATTTCCTTTATCATCCACCTATGACATTAATTACTCTAATTATTGAACCGGATGAACAATTAATTATTTTCCTTAATTCAAGAACTTTCATTCATTGTCGCGATTCTACTGATATGGGTAAGATAATTTCTGGTTTTTCCAGTATTGAAGGTTGTATTTTTTTTAAATGAATTATATATCGAATTTTGTGTGATTAAGCTTTTTTTTTATTATTTAACTGCAATTCTCTTTTTATCCCAATAATCATTGTAAATAAAGTCTGTTTTTTTGCGGATACAGTAATTAGTTGTATAAAAATAATTTGAAACAGTTTTTATAGTTACTCCACCATATTAAGCACTATGAACTATTTTCCAATACGGAATTGTTCCTAAATTTCAATAAAAAAATTATTGAAAAACTCTTTTTCATCCTCAATTTTCCAAATAGTTTGAAAAAAAAAATTTACTTTCAATTTTTCAGTTTTCTTACAATTTGCCCGTAGGTATTATATAATAACTGAAATGAAGTTTTTTTTTTAATAAAGAAAATTTCTTAATGGCAAGCCATCATCAATAACAAGTAAATCACGGAGTTCTTAAATAGTCAGGTTTTCTCAATTTTTGAAATTTAATTGTTCTATAAAATCAGTAATTTTTGTTACTAATTATTCAAATGTTAAAATTTCCAAATAAAAAATTCTCTGCTGGTCCCTTATTTTTTAAGCAATATTTTCTCAAGATTTTCCAGAGCTGTTAACTTTAATGAAAAACATATATTCAGAATAACCTATTCAAATAAAACTTTCAGCCTCATTAGATATTTCGAAACCCTTACGAGAAATTAACGATAACTCTGTATTAAGACTGCTAAGATGGTTACACTAGCGCCCCCTTACGCTTTGCGCCAATACTTTATTTCTCCGTTAAAAACTGCTTCCCACAAAATGTCTTACAGTTTGTTCTATTAGCTTTCTAAATACTTGAAAACTTAATTATATTACACCATGTTAACAAAATCGTAAAGAATTATTAATGCATTAAATAAAACATTATCTTTTAGTAGTAAAAATAATTATATGATTTTTATTGAGGGAAACACTGTTTATTTCACAAAATAACTATTGAATGAAGTATCTCTTTGAAAACGTTTTGCGTGAACATAGGTATATTTTCATAATTATTATTATTTTTTTTTTAGTTTTATGTTTAATTAATGTTTTCAATTAAATTTTACGAAAATTTTTAAATATGATTTTAAATGGCATATTTCTTGGAACTCGGGGATTTTAAGAACAAAAATTAAATTTTTAGCATTATTTTTTCAATACAAAGTTAAATTATAGTAATTTAAGACTGCTTCGTATGTTTTAATACCTTTAAATGTCCGAGATGGCTTTCCTGACTGAAGTTAAAAGAAATAAAAATTACAAAATAATTTTAGCTTTGAAAAAAAATTCGGATCTTTTGTTTTGTAAAATGGATTTTTTACACAAATCAAATATATTTACCCACTTCCCAATTAGAAGCAATATTTGAAAATAGAAGTGATGTAAATATAAATTTTGGATTTATGTTTATAGAATTAAGTAACTTATAAAATTTTTGAATGCAATATTTATCATAAATATGTCTCAAATAAAGCAAACTAAATTTTTTTTTTCCTTTTTAAAATTACATATTTTCCAAAACTTTTAATTCCTTTGTTCCAAGAAATTTAAAAAATTGTTTTCTGTTAATAATCTGAATTCATGAATCATTTAAAAATTAATAAGTATAAGAAATTCAAGATTTATTAACATTAAACACAGCTAAAAGAAAATGTAAAAAAAAAATTTTTTTGAGCATAAAAATAACTTACATAATTTCTATTTCAAAATATCACAAGTACTTAACAATTAAGATACAATATAGCTCAATCTAGTTTTAGTACTTACCCAAAACAAAAATGAGAGAATATCCCCAAAGCGACCAAGTCCCCAGTTTCGAATTCGATTGGAAATTCTCCATTTCGAAAAAAATGTTCATCCAACACCGAAGAAAAAAAAAAGTTTCTAGAAAAAAAAATTCCGTCGGATACTTTCTTTTCAAAAAAAGATGTAAACAAACCTACACCAAAATTCTTTTCATCACGTTGAGCAACGGTGTTAACAGTCCGAAGCGCATGGAACGGACTGAATTTAGTAGAAACCGAAACCCTTTGACATAACGGTACCGGTCGACTTTAACGCCATCTATCGAAGGACGGTATAACCATCGTGGGAACTATGCATTAGCGCTCTTCTGTTGTATTTCATTGTTTATGTCTGAAGGTTCATCATTTTTTTTAAATAAAAAAAAGCACAGAGGGTACAAAGAAAATGTCCTTCAATATTAAATCCTTCTGAGGTTTGTGATTAACAATAGAATGTTTTAATGCTTGTAAGACCTCATTGTTTTTTGTCATCTTTTATTTATTTTTTTTTTAAAAAATAATGTTGCTTCTACCTAGCATTGGTATGTAATCCGGAAATAACATGATACAGAATTGCTCATGAGTTAAATTTTAAACAGGTTCTTACTAAAATTTTTCTTACACTTTGGTTGTAGAAGTAATATATAATAATGCGATGAAAGAGACGATTTTGTACGACATTTAAGTTGCAACTTAATTGTGATACAAACATGCTGAGGTTTTCAGGAAAACAAGTTATTAGAAATGAACATATTGATTATGTAACTCGTTTGTTTTACATTTCGTCATATCTTTTATTAATAAAAAAAAAAAAAAAAAAAAAAAAACCAAACATATAAGATAAAAAATTATTAATAAAAAAGGATTGTTGATATTGTTACAATTAAATGATCAGTAGTTTCAATGAATAACAATTGTAGATCTAGATAATTATTTTTGAAGTATAATTTGTTGTTTTAATACTGATTTCGAGTATAGGGCATGAAATATGTGAGAGACATATATGTTATTTTTTTTCCGTAGAAAAACTTGTCTAACATTTTGTAACAATTCTTGGATAAAAATAACAGTATGAGACGTTGAAATATATTCGCGATTTTCTCTTCACTAACCTTTATACCATTTTGTTTATTTTGAATTTCATAAGATTTCAATTTCTTCCCAAGCAAAATGAAACGTGATTAGGTAAATTAAATGAAGATGAGAAGTGTAGTGAATTGAATTAGAGTTAGTGACATAAGCAAAATTAATCTATAATGAATCTCATAAAAGCTAAGAGTATTTATATTTATCGTCTCTAATTTATTATTTAATAATATAATTTTCATACGAAGCACCTTGAAATATTGTTTCGATCACAGATATATCATGTAAAATATTTAATTCTGCGCATACTTATGGCTATGGTTTGAACTATTGATGAAAACTACTTTACTGTTATATGATCAACAGTTTTAAATTTTTGTTCCTCGTACAATGTATCATTGATGAAGCATTATAACCCATTTAATTAATACAGAAGGGAAAGAAAGTGTTATTTACTATGACGTAATTCCTTCATTACTTAACGCTACAGCCTTCTTAATGTATAATTAAATAGTCAATAAGATCAAAACTCCAAATGAAGATACATAAGAGTTATTAACAAAATAGAATACTTAAGGTTGCACTCTCTCGAATTCTTCTTAACTCGGTTAATCTTATTTTATATTCTAATAATAAAGTCTCAGCTTCCAAATCACTCATTCCGATTCTAGATTATAGAGGATTCACTTTCAACATAAGCGATTAATTAAGGTGATACAATCAAATCTACAGTTATTTGTCAGCTTGTCGTTATCCTCTATATCTCTTCCTTTCCTTTCAATTCAGATGCATTACACTTATAGTGTTTCTATCATTAAAGGACGTATTTATATTTAGTACTTTAAGTATCGTGACTTTTAAAAGTACAGTTTGATACCATGGGCGTTAACATTATAAACTTATCTGCATTGGTAGATGTCATCCAATAAATGTTTTTAATTTCGCTTGTCTTGTTACTCGAAGTGAAAGTTGTTCTTTATTATAATATTTGGAAATTCGCTTCGCTTTTATACTTGTATATACTTCTTTTTCATTTGTTAACCAAAAAAGTTTCAATTATATTAAATTGAAACCTCTTTCATCAATATTTTTAATATATCGATATTTACCGATTTAAGGATTTGATTTTCATTTACTTAATTCTAATAGAACTTCGAGGGATTTTTTTTTACAGTCTGCTTTTGTGCTAATTAATGTCACGCTAGAGTATCTTAGCAGTTTTGTTTACGGTTCTTATGATATGAATTGTTAGTCAGAAAGACTAAAATTCTATCTGCGATAGTTTCTTATTCTTTTAATTCTCGGTTTAAGTTGAGTGGAAGAGTTATAACTCAGTACCGGTATCTGTAGGATCCGCATTCGAACGCGCATTCCTCCGATGTTTCTACAGTTGTATATATTCAACAATTAGATATATTACACTTTTTAAGATGTTTTAAATAACTCTTTCGTTTCGTTGAATAACTATTTCCTTCTTCTGCCGTCTTATTTCTTTAATAATTATTGTAGCTCCAGATTTCTAAGGTTGGACAACTAGCACAATTCGAATTAAAAGTTAAAATAATTATTTTTAACTTATATTATTTTTAAAGACTCTCAAACTTTGAGGTAACACAATAATTGAACAAATTTAAGAATAAAATGTTAGCCTAATAATATTTGAAACTAAATAATTTTTGAAGCAAAATATTAGCTTAAATTGTAGTCCTTTAAGTTAAATCTATATGCTCGGGACGTTGCAGTGTGGTTGATGTATATTCTTAATGAAGTAACGTAATTTTCATAACATTAATCTCCTTTCTATTGCATGTGAGAAATGTGTTGAACATTAAACTAAAAATTGCAACTTCAGGTCTTCGTATATTTGTATAAGCAATTTTGGAAACTAACATGAGATCGCTGGAAAATGCAGAATCGATAAAACAGAATGAAATGAGCTACAAAACAAGAATGTATCTTACAAATTTAAACCAATATAAAACTTCTTATAAAAGAATGGAGATATTACAAATTTATATTAATATACCGCAGGAGCAAGTTTTTTCGAAAAAACTTGGGTGTAACTAGATTTTTGTGAGTGGTTTGTTTCAAATTCGGTTAAAGTAATTGAGGAAGTAAGGAAAACATATATAAATATATGTTCAAAACACAAATTTAACAATTGATAATTTTTTTTCAGCTTTGCATAGCTAACCGCGGTAGGTCAGCAAAAAAACATTGATGTTTATCGAAGAGTCATAAGGAACAGGAAAGAAATATTTTCACAAGCAAAACAGAAAAAAAAAAAAATGAAAAAGAAGAAAAGACTGTCAAGCATAAAATTGCGTACTTCCTTGCTTCAAAGTCTGTAATTTGAAGGCATACATATGTCAATTGTCTAGTACAAAGGCAGAAAATAGTTATAACAAAAATGTGCCTTTAAAGTTGAATTGAAAAAGAAAAAAAAAATTTAGGTGTGTTTATTTTTTTTATAATATTTTTACATCTAAATTAACAATAATATTAATAAACAGAAACGATTAAAAATAACGTTTTATACTACAAAAATCTTAAATTACATTTCAGTTAAATTCTGAAATTTAAACATAAATATTTAAAAAATATTTTTGCAATTCGTTTATAACATTTTAATTTGCGCAAAAAATTACAATGCATTATAGAAAACCTCGTTTAACATAGCGTTGAAAAAAATCTGTTTTATTCACATTTTAAAAGACTAAAATAAATGGATGGATTACCTTTTAGAAAAAAAAGGAAGATTGTCTATATTTTTGTACGGCTCCTCTTGGATGATTATACAAATAATTAAAATCCAAAGAAAAACAGCGTATTTGTAAACTTTTTGTTTATGTAAAACCAATTGATTATTTATACAAATGATAAAAGTGGTGCAAAAATTTAGATTATGTAAGGAAATATCAGTGAATAAATCAGAAAATTATTACAATAGTTGAGCATTTTTTTGCTCCAGTTTCTGGCTAAAGTGTGTGCGCGTGCATGCAGTAATCATGGTCTCGAGCCCGCGGCCGCTGTTATTTTTGTCTAGTAGCGGGTTGAAGTCCTTATTTCACGAAATATCAGCCATGTAGTGAAGTATTCATGGCTTCACATGTAGTGAAACCATGAATGATGCACGCTAAATTTATCTATATTACAAGTCCTCTCGTTGTCGGGGCGTGGAAGTTTGGTGAGGAGGTGCCATTTCAAATGTTAGTCTCTACAAATGACCGTGGTTCAAAAGGATGATGTCCGTCGTCAGTAGACCTTGCATTGCCTTTTAATAATGATAATTAATCTAGACAAAATTTGTGTCTTGTTATCTTATCAATAAACTTTCTCGAACTTGTTATTTGTGTTGCTTCCATCGAGTCATGGTTCGAGTCCTGATACTACTAAGGACTCGCAATACAGTGGGGCTGGTGCATGTTAAATCTATCGATGTTCTATGCTCTCCCAGGGCATGGTGTGAAATATGGAGAGGGAGATTCCAGCTCAGGTGTCGTCCTCGTAACTTGACCGAAGCTCGTCACCAATAGCCATCACGTTGTTTTTAAGTGCAATGCTAATAAATGAGTAAATAAGTTCTTACTATCAATCTTCTATATCTCTATATCAATTCTTGCTATATTTAAGCCTAACGGTAGTGTATTAGTTTTTTTGTTGAAATTTATGATTTTAAGAATTTCTATCATTTGTATAATTCAGACAGTAAAAATGTTCGAAAGTTATCAATTTGTTTAATCATATCGTAATTTTATAAAGTCACACACAAGTTACTTTCACATCTGAATTAAAAAAAAAGTAAAATATACGCTCTGATTAGTAAATGTTCGGATAAAATAAATGTTATCAAAAATGAAAAGTACATTTCTGTAAGTATCATTAGGTCGAATTTTACAATTAATTTGTTAAAGTTCGGGAAAAACCGGTTCACATTTTTCTACGGCGAATTCTCTTTTAATATATACAGCTGTTTTTTCCCCCCTTTCGCTTTAATTAAAGAAAGAGGTATGAAATATAGTGAGATGGTTAAAATCACTTTTCGAAATGTTTACATGGAATTTAGTTCTTAAAGAGTGAATTTTTTTTTTACCAGTAATAGACTCGAAATAAAAATTAACACTTGTTTTTTGTGTTACCTTTGAAATCAATCAATTAATTTTGTTCCATTGGGGCTGTTCGCGGACCTTTCCTTAACTAACCTCTGGGGTTACTTTTTCATTTTGTAATCAAATTTCCTACTCCTTTCCAAACAAAAGAAACATGATCTAGATAATATAGATGATGATGGAAAAAAAAGTAAGGAACTGATTTCTGGATAGTGATATTTAAGCGAAATAGAATTGAAAGTGAATGTGGATAGTTGATGGTGAGTAATCGATAGATCCTTGTATATTAGAAATAGGAGTGAATTGTGTCTTGGTTGATAATACACATCTGTGATTAAATTCGATTAGAAGTGATTCATGGTTAAAGTATATTGTTAAAGGTGTTCGAACCTTCGATAGTTGAGAAATAGCTCACTCGATACAGGTTGGGTTACTAAGCTAGAGCTTTATTGCATAATTCTGAGCTAAAATTCAGGCACGTTGAAAAAAAATAAACGCAGAGAGAGAGAGAGATGATTAAAATAATTCTTAATAAAGGGATTTTGTTCTTTTCTGAAGTCTCTTCACTCAGTTGTTAATTTGTCGAACACTCAGTTATATTTAAGGCTGTCATCGCCTAAAGTCAAAGAGCCTGATCGAAACTTCGGACACATTTTCAGGCAGAAAATTGTTCCAATTTTCATATAAGATTACGACGTTGTAATACATACTTCCGTTTATAATGCAGTATTCTTAAAATTTATGAACATTCCAAAAATATACAATTTTTCACATGAATACTTAAGATTTAAAGGTTATTTAGCATGAAAGTGTAGGAGAGGAAACATGGAATTAATTTTACACCCTGTAAAAGATCTATTAGGATATAAATGAGTAATACTATAAAATGTGCTGTTCTCTAAGGAATATCGTCGTTATAATATAAATTACTATCCGAGCGCAATTTCATAAGAAAAAGAGCTTCAACTTCGGATTCTATTCTTAAACATTTCATGGCGAGAAACGTAAGTTTTTGGAGATATTACCATAATGAGTTACGAAGGGTCGTTTTAGTTTTATACATTTTATAAGAAATTTGGCTTCATTTTATCGCAGGATTAACCCTTACCAACAGGACGCATGTGTCCCATGAGATAGAGAACTGATACCAAAGAGAGACAAAGGTTATCCCACTTGTTCTGAACTAAATTCATAACGGTTAGTTGAAAAACTATCCATAGTTCAAAAGGCAACCTTAATTCCATTCTCACAGTTCACCCCGTTTATTAGATGCATGACTAACCTCTGCAAAGCCTAACTAAGGTATAAACAATGGAAAAAAAACTCCTAATTAAAAAAAATTAATAAAAATGGTAGTCTAAGGATGAAGAGGAGAAAAATTCATTTGTGGTGAAAGTATTAAAATAATTTCCTAAATATTCTTCTAATTAAAAATGACGAAGTAAAAAGTTTATTAAATATAAGGAATTATTATCTTAATTAAATATTATTATAAAAACATTTCCCTTTTAAAGAAATAACATATTTAGTAATTAAAATAAAAAATTAGAGCTTCCTTAGAATAGAAATATTAACTTTCCCCAAAAGCTACATTCCAAGTTTCAAGATGAAGGCATTTAGAACAGGCATACTGGAAACAAAATATTACAGAGTGTATATAAGTAGAGCAAGAAAAGGATGCACGAATTCAAATGACGAAAGTACAATTGTTACTTTGTTTGAAGGCTTATCGAAACCTAATGTTTAATCTTCGTCAATAATAACCATTTAGAGAAACCAATTTTCTAAGAGTATCATACTTAGCTATCAGTAATTTAAGATCATTTAGGGCTTCCAAACATTACTAAAATGCTAACATTTCAGTTTCAGTTAAATTAGTTTCACGGTAGGATGATTTAAAATTATGGATCAGGTTTTTAATGAATGCTTTTCAATGTTGTAATTTTTTTGTGTGAATATGTTTGGCCTATTTTTGGTTTCAATTGCTTCAATGTCAAATTGACATAAAATAAAAGATCAACGTTTAAATGCTTTGCAAATGTTTGTTTACTTGCATATCTGACTATCTGACATTACAATAAAAGAAGTTTTAAATAGATGCTATTTACTTTATATTTTCTCAATTCATTTTATTTTGTAAGAAAACTTACTAACCTTTCAAAATAAAACAAATTTTTTTTTTGCTTATAAATTCTAGTTACTTCTACAGTTTTCATTTAAACTTTTCCTTTGGTCACGGGCAAATTTTAAATCGGGATCAATTTACAAATGATTTTTATCTTCAACCCGGATCTTTTCATGTGTTACGGAAATAAAGAAAATTAGGTAAATCGAAATGCTTATTTATAAAATACTATTTCTTTTTTTAAGAATAAATATCAAATTTGGAATAATTATTTTATTTTAGTTGATTTTTTTTATTTTCTTTTAATAAATGCAGAATAAATGCTATTATTTCGCTAATGGTGGGTTAATTGATTGTATGAGTTTACGGTAGAGAATCCTCATAAGATATGTGCCAAACACAAGATGATTCACGGTTGGAATTTTCCATAATAGTAGTATTAATTTCTTCAATTTCATTAATGAAAACAAAACCAGTAATTTTATTTTTAGCTGAACTTTTGAATTTAATAAGCACATCCCAGCCTTATCCCTACATATTTTTTTGTCTGTAAAAGTAATGTCAGTTAAAAAGAAATTACTAGACAATTAAATTTAATCTTGAAATTGAATAAAATAAGTACTTCCCCTTTATAATTTTGATTAAAAAAATAATTTCAAATTTACTTAAGAAATAACTACTTTCAGCAATAATAAAATTATTTAGAATTAAAGCATTTATTGAAATTAAGTAAGAAATTAAGAACTAATTTTACGATGCATTAATGTATTAAAAATACCTGTAAAGTCTAGTTTTTGCAAAAATTAATTAGTAATTAAAAATTAAATATTTTGTAATAAGGTACTTCTTTATTAAAAGAAATTGAAAAATCTTATGTTTTTTCCCATCGAATCGCAATAACATTCTGAATTCCTTTTCAATAAAAGGAACCTAAATGTTGGGAAATATAATTATGTCTAAAATTTATCAAATTTATAATTGAACAGTATATATATATATATATATATATATATATATATATATATATATA